>JAABKJ010000411.1:0-50692 GCA_011634705.1 Andricus grossulariae | reverse complement strand
GGGTTGTTGGATATTTCTGTGGTTATAAGGATATTTAATACAGTCTTGGAAATGCGTGTCTTGTGATTATTATCAATTAAAATTTTTTTTGCGAGTTTAGATGAAGGCAATCTAAACGGGGTCCGTTAAATGAGGTAGAGGTAGTTCTTGAGGGTTGCTGGATATTTCTGTGGCTATAAGGACATTAAATACAGTCTTTAGAATGCGTGTCTTGTGATTTTTATTTTTTTGAGGTTTTAGTTGAAGGCACCGTAGACGGTGTTCTCTAAATGTGCTCTAATAGGGGTAGTTTTGGAAATCGGAATAATACGTATTGCCTAGTTTCCTCTGAAGAAAAGAATGCTTCATCTCCTTAAGATTCTGCGACTTGACGAGTACAATCTGCTTGATTTGACATGGATTCTATAACAAATAATTTGTTCAATATTCGTCTTTTTTTCGTTAAATCCAACTGGTTAATCATTCATTTTTGTATTGTTGAAAAATAGTTTTTTTTTATGTGAAAATTTAACTATTTTATTGTTGGTTTTTAACCACCTTTTTAGTTGAAAATTCAACTCTTCAGTTACAAAAAATTCGTTCTTTTGCTTTGAAAGTTCACCTTTAATGGCAGAAAAATCATATTTCTTAGTTTAAAATTCATTTCGTTTGACTGAAGATGAACTTTTTTGTCGAAAATTCAACTTTTCGGTTTGAAAATTTACCTGTCGTCGAAAAAAATCATCTTTTGAGACTTGAAAATTTAAATGTTTGGTTGACAATGCAAATTATAAATTTTTTTACTCCATTCCCATATTATTCTCTAGGGTAAAATATGAAACTCGCATTCGGGAGAGTTATTTAACATCATTCATTAAAAGTGTTTTCACGCATAGAATAAGCTGATGAACTATATTGTTTCAATTCTGAATTATGATAACGGTATAATAAGTATTCAGATCGTACAATGCGTTGGCAGAGTAAAGCAAAAAAAGAATGTGGTGAAAATGCTCATAGGTTAGGTTCTTGTGTCGCATTTGAAAGACGTAAAATATTCATATATTGTCTACAATTATTAAAAGTACTGTTATATTACGAATTCAATACTTATATAATTCAACATTGAAACAACATATTTCACTCAACTTTTATGCCGGACACAACTTTTAAAAAAATATTATTGTAAGAACATTAACACCGCATCATCAATCTTTGACACCGTGACCCACGTGGACCTCACATTTCAGATGTAGAGGAGCCAGCTGATAGAGCCTCGTTTAGTGGCCGCCAGACGTCGCATTTTCATGCCCATCGCGAACACTGACCGAACTGTCAACCGGAATTTTCATTTAGTTCAAATTTTCCTTCTTGCATCTTTTATACTCAAATGATGTACATAAACGTACTTTACTGTCGGCTATTGCATTTCTTAAAGTTTGAAGCCGATATTTCACTTATAAAAAAAGTTTTCAGGTTCAAGAATCGGCAAAAAATGCACCCAGTTTTCATTTTGTCGAAAATAATATTTTGCGAAATTCCTCCTCAAATAAAGTACGTAAACGTAGTTTATTGTCTTCTCATACAGTTAACAAAGTTTCAGCCCGATATTATATTTAGAAAAAAAGTTCTTAGATTCAGAAAAGAAATTCAGAAAATTGAAAAAGTGAAGCCGGTAAGGTAGGTATTTATGCGTGTCACATGCCCTTAATTCTTTTAACTAGATTTTTTAAAATTAAAATTGATATCTTTTGGTTCAAAATTCAACTATTTAGTTAAAAATTGATGTATTCTGTTAAAAGTGTTGATTTTGTTAGTTCGAAATAAAATTGTCTGACTGAAAATTTAATTAATTCAAATAATTTTATTTATTCATTTTTTTTTAAAGATTTTTCTTTTCGGTTGTAAAGTCTGGTATTTTATTTTTTGCTATTTAATCATTGTTTTGGTTCAAAATTTAATTATTCGATTGAAAATTTAATTCTTTTAAAAAAAGTTTAACAATTTTGGTAGAAATTCATTGCTTTTGGTTGAAAAATAAACTATTTTGTAGAAAATTCGCCTTTTTGGGTTGAAAATTTTGCAATTTGGTTCAGATGCTTTTTCTCTCATGACAGAAGAAAATCCCTCTTGTTTAAAAGTTAAACCCTATCAATGGAAATTCGACTTTAGTTTGAAAATTCATATCTTTTTTTAGAAAATGTTTTCTTTTTTGGTTCAAAATGCAAGTACTTGGTCGAAATTTGAACTCTTTTTTTATAAATTCATTTTTTTATTGGTAGAATATTCATAATTTTAACTGAAAATACATCTCTTTGGTTGCAAATATAACTATTTTGTTGATAATTCGTCTTTTACTAGTGGAAAATTGATTTTTTAATCTGAAAATTCAACTATTCCATTTTTGCGTGAAAATGCATGTGTTATTAATTTATGTACCTCTGTCTGGGACTGCTTATTCAGATATTGCAGAATAAAGTACAAATTTTATTCTTTATTATTCTTTTATTTTAATTCCCCTTCATAAATGTATACGAATAGCTGTTTCTTAGATGGTTAAAGAAATATCCTTTTTACCTTTTTACATTCTCATCAATTATGATTGAGAATGTATTAGAATTGTCTGAAATTTGACAGCACAGTTTTGTAACGGATCTCCGCATTTTGAGGCCCACTGAAGCCGAAAATCAAGTTTTGTCGATGGCGTCTGCCTTTTTGTCCGTCCGTTCATACACACGATACATCTCGAAGAAAAGAACGGATCAAATCAAGCTATCGCACACTGTTTTTAAGTTCTAAAAGAAAGAAGTGATTGATAACAAATTTATAGACCTTTTTCAGCAGCAACATTTTTGTCCATTCATCTTTTTTCGTATCTTGCATAGTTTGACCATAAAATGGAATTTTTTATTTTCTATTTTTTTTGTGCGATTAAAACTTGAATTTTCGATTTTTCTAGAAAATTCAAACCATTTTTCGATAGGACTCGTTTTTTAGATTTTGTGCATCGAAAATGCACAAGTTGAAAATTCTAATTTGAAAAAGACGTACAAAATTTCGTTTAACCATTTTTCGATAGCGCTTGTCATTTTGGTCTGATTCATCGCAATTATTATGAAAGTAATCGAAAATGCAAATTCTGAGCCAAAAGACGCGAACTATGAAGAAAAGTTTTTGGACGAATTTCAGCGCTTAAGAATTCCTACAACATTTTTTTCAACCATTTTTTGACAGAACTCGTTTTTAATTTATTTTTTGAAATTTATATGCAAATATCAAAACGGGACGGGAGATACGCAAAAAGTTTAAAAGAAAACTCGTCGGACTTTTTGTTTTATCCGTCAAAAATAGTATGAAAACAAAAATCAATCAATCAATTCAGAAAATAAACATACATTTACAAATGTCTGTCAAAAGAAGATCCATACAAATACTCGAATCTAAAAGAGATGTTTTTAATAAAGTTTCATTCGAGCATTCCAAGCGCAAAAGAATTTCCACAGTTAAAACAAATTCTATATGCCTCTCATAAAAAATGGTCTGAATAAAATTTGCAGATGTGTTCGAAGTGAAGCATTTCACTTTGTTGAAGAATGCTGGTTAGCAAACTAGACATTTCTTTTTAGGTCCAAAAAAAGTATCTCAAAGCACAATTTGTTTCCATAATTCTTTCGAAAGTTATCGTAAAACCTCTTTTATCTTACGCAGGGGATTTCAAAACAATTTTCAGTTTATGCTAACATTTTTCACCAGAAATCGGTTATTTAATAAAAAGATTAGGTTTAAAAGAAGATTTTAAATTTTTAACAATTTTTCATTATGTTTTGACCCTCTCTTGACAGTCTTGTATTTTGCCCATAAAATGTCCCAAAAAATGCAAAATAGTAGTTTGCTGTAAAATTTATGCTAAAGACAATATTTACTTATTAATCTTTTTCACTACTAATGTTGATGAATTTCAAGAGTAATATTTATTGTTAGATTTTTTTTCCAAAAAATCTTAGCAAATTAGTATTTTCTGGAATTAACGACATAATTAACGATCGTGAGGAGTAATATTTATTTGATCAGAGTATTTTCAATTTATTGAAGCAATCGTTATTTGTTTAAACAATTTTTCCCCCTGTAAATCGTTAAAATTATCACTTGCTCCTTTTCATAGGAAAGATGGATAAGCTGAGAAAATTAATATCCATAACGTAAGTAAAAGAAAATTGTTTAAGTAAATGATGAGTTTACAAAAAATAAACGTGTACCTTCGGACATAAAGTAAGAGATTGGAAAAAATAATAATTTTCTTCACCTTATCTACGAAAAGGCGCAAGCGAATGATTATAAAGTGATTAAATAATTGAAAACTCTCTTTCAAAATAAATATCACTCTTAATATTCAGTAACTGCGTATGTGTAAAACTCAGATATTAAGACGAAGTAAAAATAAATATATTTCAGGGTTTGACAAAATTAATCAAGTTAAGCAGTTGTGTAGTATAAGATCGTTGCATCCAATAACGGTAAAAAATAATAAGTAAAAGAAAAACATTATAACGTATTTTCCAGCCTGATTTACATACGTGATAGCGCAATGTTTGAATAATAATCAACAATCGCTGAAATATAAAACTGTTAAATTATACATTAAGATCATTTCGGTGTTAGATTAATCAACTATGAAAATGTTTGATTTTAAATTCTTAAATTTTAAGTTCCAAAAAGATACGTTTGGTACCTCTGACTGACAAAGATCTTCTATAATAAAGAAGTCCTGCGATATAGTTCAGGCACAATAAAATGTATTTAAAATGTTTCTTCTGACCCGTTACAAAATTGGCGATCCTGTTAGGATAGGAGTACACGATCTTGTCTCTACGGAGCAATTTGGAGATCAAACGACCCTATCTTTGGAAGACAATCTGGAAAGCGGAAATCACTACAGTGGTTATAATCGAGGAACTCCGGACTGATACTGCGATGCAGCCCGACAACCAAGAGGCCGAATTTGCAGTACTGGCAACGAAATTTCTACGGTGGTTAATATCGAGGGATAAATCCAACACTCTGGACTTTTACTACGGTGCAGCCCGACAACCAGGAAGCAGAGTTGATTTTTAAAAAATAAATGATTTAGAAAATAAGCTAGAAAATTTGTGCTCAGACGCTGTTATACTTTTGTAATGAGATGTAATGAAATCACGCAAGTGCATTACTTAAAATCAATATAAAATATCATCTTGTTACGCGTTCGCGACACTTACACTCGACACTCGCAATTAGGTTTAAAGCTGACTTTCCACGCCTATAGGGAAAATTTAAGTACAGACTATCCCACACATACAGAAACTTCCACAGATTCTGATAGCTCCATATCTGAGGCGTGTACAATCGCTCCCACTATGGCTACCTAGCATTAGTCAAAAGTAGATCAGGATGTCCTAACACTGATCCTGAACCAATTTCAAATAATCATTGAGAAACAGGACAGGTTTGAAACTAGCCTCACGACTTCAAACGAGGAAAACCTGAAGCGAGCCGGCGAAATGAGAAGTCTCGCGCAGTTTCACAATGCCTTGGTCACGGAGGATGAATCGAACGACCATTCACAGCATTCCAAGTCGTCTGAAAATGAAGCACCGTCGCCACAGCACTCCGAGTCGGCTGTAAAGGAATCGTCACCAGACGAGGAAACGTACGTTCGCGCTGAAACCGCGGGTGAACCGGAGACTCCCATCTCGCTCGGCGTTCCCCCAAATTCCTTCACACAGTGTAGTGATCAGTTCCAAAGTGTTCGGTCCATACATTCCATCCCCCCGGAGAGACCCATCTCGGCCGGCGTTCTCCCAAATTCCTTCGCACAGTGTAGTGATCAGTTTCAAAGTGTTCGGCCCATACATTCCGTTCCCCAGTGGTCTAACACTAACCCACAGCCGCGTGTTCGACTTCAGCCTCCAAATCCCGTCATTCAGTGTACTAGCCAACAGCCGGCACCCGCACGTGAATCTGTGAGATCTAGAAGAATAGGTGAACAGCCCCCAAGCTCCTCTGCGCAGGTCATTGACCAGCAATGCTTTCAGGTCCCAAATTGCTTCGCGCAGTATACTACCTGGCTACCAGCACCCATTTATCGCACTTTTCCCGGAAACAACCCATTGCTACCAGCGATGCAACAAATGGAAAACGTAGAACCGCTTTCCCGGGCCAAAGAAATCATCCGCACGGTCGAGGTTTTAAACGGCCAAGATGATGTTGGCGTACACGATTTCATTAACACCGTAAACGCGCGAAGCTAAGATGTTCCCAATTTAGTTTACTACTGGACTACATTTTAACGGAGAAAATAATTGGAAGTGCTAAGAGAGCAATCCGGCACTACCCTGTAAGTAGCTACGACGATCTTTACAGCGCTTTAAAAACAAATTTAGCTACTGCAACCACTCTGGAAACGTGTAATTGTAAACTTGAAACAATCGGGCAAAATCGTGATTCAGTACGATTTTATAATGAAAAATTTAGAAGCGCATATAATGAATTGATTTATACAATTCAATCAGAATATTCGTCCGGAATAGAGCTGAAAGTAGCTCTTCAAACGGAGGAAAAATCTGCCACAAAGACGTACGTTATGATCTTACGCGATGACATTAGCCATCAAGTGCGACCCTTAAAACCCAAAAGTTTGAACCAAGCTTTACAGGAAGCCCTGGAAGCAGAAGTGTGGTGCACAGAACGTCCGCGAACGAAAGTTTTAACAACGCCTCGACCAGTACAACCAAGTGTTCTTAGACTACCCATGAGGAAGGTACCGTTACCTGCGGCCCGAAATCAACAGCCACAAATGGGAAATCAACCCTCCGATAGTCCGAACCACGGACTACCTTTACAACATGGGATAATCGGACAACAGGAATAGGACGAAATCGAACGCTACGAAGAATCTGCAGAGTTTCTGCAATCAGGGGACGATTGCAATGCATACATTGGAAAGCATTCTGATGGACGCATCTATAGATTACTAGTAGATTCAGGAGCCTCTATTAATCTCATTGGACATTCTGAAGTACCCATAGAAAAAACACCATTCGAGATGAGAAAACGTTTTGCCATGGGGAGAGATATTAATTATTCTTACCAAGCAGTAAGAATACCATACTTAGGAAAATTGCATTTATTTCACATTATTGATAATGATTTTCCCTTACCAGAGGAAGGTATCATCGGCCGACAATTCTCTTATGCCTTTGATAAATATCGTATAACTAAAGATTTCCTTTATCTTGATAACAAAAAATTACCCCTTCATGAGGACGGAAAATTTGTTTCGGGAAACACAGCACAGATAACTCGGATCAAAGTTGTAGAATAGGATCAAGATGTCTATATAGAAAATCACGACTCAATCCCCTACGGCGTTTACAAAATAAAAAACCAAGAATTAGCTGCACTCTTATATAATTATGGAAAATTCCCCTCAAAAATACCAAGCAGTTTGGAGTATGATAAAATAGATCAAATTAAAGAAACAAGTAGAGTTAGTGTCACTAGTTCAGAAGGAAATCATGCAAAACGGATACAAGATCTATGAAACAAAACGAGATTGGACCATAGAGAAGAAAAAGAACGTCCTTATTTATGGAAAATGGTAGCAGGATACAGTCACATTTTTAACCTTAAAGGAGACCCCTTTCCGTGTACCGATTTAGTAGAACATGAAATAGTTTTGAAAACCGGCAAGATAGTGAATGTTAAATCTTATCGTCCTCCCCAATGTCACAAAGAAGAAATAAAAACACAAATGCATGACTTGAAAGAAAAATGTGTCATACGAGATTCAAATTAACCCTTCAATTTATCGATTTGGGTGATCCCAAAAAAGGAAGACGCGTCTGGCAAGAAGAAATGGCGCATAGTAATCGATTTTCGAAAGAGAAACGAGGACACGGAACAAGATGCATATCTGTTACCTATCAACGAGGACATTTTAGGTCAATTAGGAGATGCAAAATTCTTTTCTGCCTTCGACCTTAGCTCAGGATTTCACAAAATCCCGATGAGTGGAACATCAAAGAAATACACGGCTTTCTCGACATCTGAAGGTCATTTTGAATGTAATATATTACCATTTGGTCTCCAAAATGGGCCCGCAACGTTTCAAAGGATGATAGACAACGCCTTGAGAGGATTAGTAGGAAAACAATGTTTTGTTTATCTCGATGACATTGTCGTATTTGGGTCAACCTTGAAAGAGCATAATGAGAATTTAATTAAGTTATTTGAAAGACTAAAAAACAGGGTTAAACTAGAGCCCGATAAGTGCGAGTATCTAAGTCCAGAACTCGAATACTTGATACATCTCATAACCAAAGTCGGTGTGAAACCTAACCCTGCAAAAATACAAGGGGTGCGTGATTTCAAATCGCCACAGAAGGTCACCCAAGTTCAAAGTTTTTTGGGACTCGCAGGGTACTATAGGAAATTCATACAAAATTTCTCACAAAATTTGTAAACCGCTCACAATTTCAACCCAAGAGGAAACACCTTTTGACTGGACAAAAAATTGCCAAGAATCTTTTGACAAAATAAAAGGATTATTATGTTCAGCACCGGTTTTGAGATTTCCGGACTACAAGGAGAAATTCACATTACCAACAGACGCATCTAATTATGGATTAGGAGTAGTAATATCCCAGAACGGCCACCCTTCTTTCTATATATCAAGAACGTTGAACAAAGCCGAGATCAATTATCACAAAACAGAAAAGGAACTGTTAGCTATAGTTTGGGCTTTGCAAAAGATTAAGACAATATCTATTGGGAAGGAAGTTGACAATCCAAACGGACCATCAAGCATTAATATGGTTACACAATGTGAAGGATGCCTCTTCACGATTGATTCGATAGAGATTACGTTTGGCGGAATATCAATACATCATAGAACACGTGAAAGGAAAAGAGAATAAAGATACGGACTGTCTATCCAGACTATTTCCTATTCAAGAAGACCACCCCCTACAGAATACGCCACCGGAATTTGATTCGCAGGATGAAACACACGTAGTAGTAGCCGAAACGTCCACGGAAAGAGAAGAGTCACCAGCCTCAGATATAGCTAATCCTTCAAACGACCGTCTCCAACGGCGTATGGATGCAGACCAACTTATCTCGGATAAGAAAGGATTAACTGATGGGAGAGAAAATTTGTTCGGAGAATAAAAAAAATACATCACAAACAGGACGCCTAGCAGAGAAAATGTTGAACCTAACGCCGGAGGAAACCTCTGGTGCACTATATCCAAAGAAAGGAAAGGAATCCAGGATACATCTCAATATAAACTACTTCAATTTAACGAGGCTAAATGGCTGGCGAAATTGGATGGAATAAACCGGGAGGTCATGGTCTCTAAGCTAACAATTACGCGTTACCGCTTCATAGACCCAACAATGATCGCCTTAGAAAAGGTGAAGATCCGGGACTATCTCAACTTCTTGAGCCAAAAGCATGAAGAACAGCAATTTCACACATGCTACACGCTACGAGCAGAGTTCACTCAAGAAGCGAAGGGGGAAATTATAAAGGATTCATATGGATCTATTACGGCACAACATTTTGGAGCGAACAAAACCATTGAAAAAGCTGGAACTCTTGGAGAATGGAAAAATATGGAACAAGAAATCATCCACTACATCAAACGATGTCCCATTTGTCAACTACAAAAAACAGTTAGAATTAAAAAACAATGTTCAGCAATTATTCCAGACATGCCTGTCGACCCCAACGATAAAATAGCCATGGACATTTTCGGACCTTTACCCTTGACACTTTCAGGAAACGAGTATATTCTCAGCATCCAAGATATGCTCACAATGTACTTAATCTTGATACCTCTTAAGAATGCGGCATCCAAAAGCATTATAGCAGGGTTCTACAACCACTGCATATATCTATTTGAAGCACCAAAGAATATCTTAACAGATCAGGGACAAAACTTTGTATCTAAAGTGGTACAGAATTATGAATATCTGTTCAGGATTAAGCACATAAAAAATACAGTTTATTATCCACAAAGCAATGGAGCAATCAAAAGAGCCTACTTGACTATTAAAAATTTACTGAAAACCAGCATCAAGGAGCATAGCACTGAATGGGATCAAAATTTAAAAATAATTTGTATGGCATACAATACTATGAAACATGAAGGCACCGGATACTCGCCCTTTCAACTGACCTTAGGTAGAGATGTAAAGCCCTCGATGTTAAGCACCACGCCAAATGTCAGGTACGAGGAATTACTTAATCAATGGAAAAGAAAGCATGAAAACTATCTCCAAAAGGCAAAAGAAAAAATAGAGATACAAAAAATCAAATACAAAAAGTTACAAATTTAAAAAATCTCTGTACCACAATGTATCTTCGAGCCTGGGGACCTGCTCAAGTTTATTAATAACCATCCAGAGAACAAGCTTTCTCCCTCCTGGAAAGGCCCAGCAGTAATTACAAAGAGACAGGAGAACAATGATTACAAAATCCTGTTCAACGACAAGCGAACTAGAATACATGCGAATCAACTGATGCCCTATTACCAATGATGATTCAGATGATACTAGGAGTAGAAACCAACGAAATAGACGAGCGATATGAATCATTGCAATACATTTTCGCATCCGTGTTACATCAATGTAATGACTGTTTAGAACAATTTGAGCTGAACTTAATAAAATCAAGAATGCAGCGTTTAAATAATCAGAGAAATCTTTTAAATCAACTTTACATCAACATCACAAAGTATTTCTAATCAAACTAAGATAATAAAAGTATTATTCAATTCAGCCTCTACCGATTTCAAGAAACTTGCAATACATAGTCGAGAAAATAATAATCGCATCAATCAAATAGTTCATTGAACCAACAGAAATACTAAAAATATAGCCATCTCAAACCAAATGACGGTTTGCATGATAATAGTTGATGAATTGGGTGAAGCCATCAACTTACTGATAGATGCGATAAATTATGGAAAAAAGGGAATAGTCCATCCTCAGTTCCTAACACCAGCAATTCTGATAATGGAAATGAAATAATTCGAAGAAAAGTTCAACGTCAAATACACCATCCCTTTAAAACAAAAAAATTTCCAGCATATCATCAACGTCTCGACAGTCAACGTAGCTATCACAAAAAATATATTTGTTTATTCCATCCACATTCCTATCCCAGAAACCAAGATCTATGAAATTAAACACTTAATTCGTATTCCCAAACAAATTGGTTTAGTTTTCCTTGCCATAATTCCTGACTGCAAATACATATTGATGGGACAGGGGCACATTACATACGTACCTAGCGATAAAACAATAGCTGCGAGAATAGCATATTAAGGATGAATGTAAAGACACTCAAGGATAAGTGCAAATATTCCCCTTTTAAAAATTATGAATATCGCTTTTATACCACTTATGAGTGGATACATTTTAATACCCCACGAACCACTAGAGGTTGATGCATTGTGTGAATCAGGTCATGAAAAAATTAAAATCCAGGGCCCTACGAAGATTGTGAGTAAAGACAAATGTATATTGAACGGATTATATATTATATTAAAATTAAGCTCTACCGACACACCAATAAGAGAAATAAGCTATAGGAAAAATAAATCATTACCGTATACTGACAAACAATTAGATTCTATAAAAGACAAGCTAATACCGTTGACACAAGAAATTAGGCCTCTGAATTTTTATAATTTGAAATAATCAGTCAACGGCATCGAAAATGCAATAGATAAGGTCACTAGAGACAGAAGAACGCGAACCTGGACTGAACAGGCCATCAGTTGGCTGCAGTACTTAGGATATACAGCATTTGCTGCAATCATAGTTTTTATGTGTTCCAAATGCGGAATCTTTGCCCAACTTCGTGAATGTATTCCTGAAAACACTTGTATATTTTGCGTAAAAATTCAGGTCACCGCAACACCAACAGTGCATTACACTCTCGCTCCTGCTGCACCTACTGCAGAGATAAAAGATGTAGATCGTAGAATTAAGACTACTAATGTTAACATGAAATCTAGCAAAAAGGTTTAGAGACTAAACCTGATCTAAGAAGGGGATTGCAACAGAAATATCAAAGGATCTTCCATCCTACCCTCTCTTAGAGTCCCAGAAGCAGGGGCCCGTTACCACTGCTTCTCTTGTACGGGGCAGTTAGTCCGTTTGGTACCCCTGACCGAAAAAGGTCTTTTATAATAAAGAAGTCCTGCAATATAGTTCAGGCACAATAAAAAGTATTCAAAGTGATTCTTCTGACCCATTACACACGGACGACTCAATTAAACATCAAGTCGTTGAACATTGTTATCTGTCCGAAGTGCAAAAACGACTGTTGGAAAAAGGGGAGCATTGCATTAACAGAAGTTCTCGAAATCGCTCAAGCGTATGAAGCAACTATGGTTCAAATAAAAAAAAATGGAGGGGAAAGTGCCGCTCGACTGTCAACACGGAATTTAGTGAAAGAAAGTCACAAGATATACAGTGCTATAGGTGTGGGTTTTCTGGGCACATACAAAGTGATGAAAAATGCCCGGCACGTGACAAAAAGTGCAAAAAGTGTGAAAAAATGGGGCACTTTGCGTCAGTTTGCAGAACTGGCAATCACAAAGGAAGCGACAAGAAATGGGAAAGAGCCAGAACGAGCGGCAGGAAAAAAAGGTTAGGAACGTCGAGACAACGAAAAGTGACAGCATGCAACAAAACTACGCATTTGTTTTGGAAACAAGGCCGATGGTACAACGAGTCAATGGAGATGGAAGATTCGTGGAAGCTTAAGTAGGGGGTATTACATTAGATTTGCTAGTAGATTCAGGTTCGTCTTGTAATATTATTGATGTGAAAACTTGGGAATTGTGTAAAGATCAGGGTATCAGATTTGAGTCACGGAAAATATCAAATGAAACGGTTTATCCTTATGGTCAATGTAAAGCTCTCAAAATTATGGGAGAATTCGGTTTTGATATAAAAATCGGTAGCAAAGAAACGCGTACGATTCTTGTTGTTATATAGTTTAGGGGAAGTCAACTCTTGAGTTACGATACGGCGATAAGATTAGGAATTTTGAAGATCAGTCTTGAATTACAAGTAAACAATGTAGAAACAAAAAAAAATATATATATAGAGTTATTCGAGGGAATTGGAAAATTAAAAGATTTTGAATTAAAGCAGCCGATCGACAAATCGGTTCCTGTGGTGGCACACCCATTTCGAAGAATTCCGTTTAAATTAAGAGATAATGTTGACAAAACAAGCGTTGAATGATTTGAGCCTAGACATTATTGAAAAAGTGAATGCCCCTACACCCTGAGCGTCGCCAGTAATTCCGGTAATGAAAAAAAAAAAACGAACAAATATTTCTATGTGCCGACATGCGTAAGACTAACAAGGCTATTGTGACGGAGCGATACCCTTTGCTAGTTTTAGGGGAGATTTTGCTTGGAAATAAAGGGAAGCAATTATTTTTCTACTTCAGACGTTAAGTAAGGTTTCAGTTAAATTGAATTAGAACCGGAATCAAGAGAGATTACAACATTTGTAACAGAATTTGGCTTATTTGGATACAAAAGATTGATGTTTGGTATTTGTTGTGCACCCGAAATTTATCAGCGAATAATGCGTGATGTCATAGCGGATCTACCAAGGGTTATGAATTTTATCGACGATTTTCTGATATTTGGAAAAACCGAGGAAGAGCACGATGAAAATCTCAGGCGTGTTTTTGAGAGATTTAATTAAAAAAGGTTGACTTTAAATAAAGAAAAATGTAAATCCGGTCTAAAAGAAGTGCACTTTTTATGATATCAGATATCGGGTTCTGGGTGCAGGCCTTTGCAATCAAAAGTCGATGCTATTTCAAATTCCAACGATCCGAAAAACCCCACTGAAGTTCCTAGTTTCCTGGGTTTGGTCAATTTTGTTGCGGCATATGTTTGGAATTTGGCAACCATAAGTGAACCGGTGCGTCACGTAACAAGGAACAATGTAAAATTTGAATGTGGTCCAAAAGAAAAACAAGCGTTCAAAAAAATAAAATCAGTTCTAATTACAGACACACTTGCTATCCTTGACCTAAATGCACGTACACGAGTAGTAGCTCATGCGAGTCCAGTCGGGTTTGTTTGCGTTTTAACTCAGTTAGCTGAAAAAAGGTGGCGAGTCATCAGCGACGCGAGCAGAAGTCTATCAGAATGTGAAAAAATATTCTAAAACGGAAAAAGAATCACTTAGAATGGTACGTCCCTGTGAAAGATTTCACATGTATTTATCTGGCATTATTTTCGAATTAGTCACGGATCACAAAGATCTAGAGTTTATTTTTTCGACAATTTCTAAGCTATGGGCAAGAATTGAGCGATGGATATTGATGTTACAGCCTTACCCGTACAAGGTAGTATACGAAACGGGAAAGTCCAACATCACAGATTGTTTATCGATATTGATTCTTTACGATTCTAATAAACCAATTGAAAGTGCGGTTGAAGATGAATTGCATATTCGTTGGGTAACATCTGAAGCTACTCCATGAGCCATTCAAATTGAAAAAATTGGAATCGATTCGGAGAAAGACTCCCTGTTACGCGAAGTTAGAAAAGCCTTAATTTATAGAAACTGGAATGCCTAAAATTCGTTTATGGAAATATCGTTTTAAGAGGTACCAGAATTGTAATGCCAAAAAGCTTAGAACACAAGACACTTGCAATTGCAAAATATCGACATAGACGCAGGACATCATGCAAAAGCCTGTCATGGTTGTCAATTCGTACAAGAAACGGTAATACCTGCACCTCTAAAGCGGAATGCATTGCCAGAGGATCCATGGAGGTGTTAGCGACATACTTGTTATGCCCGTTACCAACAAAAAAATATATATCCAGTGATTTGGAGTAGCACACTGTGAATTTCCTTCAAACGTTGTAAATATAACGAAGTTATTCTTACCATAGAATTAATTAATTTGGTCATACGGTCCAGAAAAGAATCAATGAATTCAGATGTCAAAGAATCATAATACAAGGGCCAGTACATGTCGGAATTATCAGGATCTGCAGGTGGTTTTTCGATTTTAATGAAACATTGTGAAATTATAATGCTATATAAGAGAAATTCCGGCCTCAAAGGATTTTCAAAAATTTTCAAAATTACGGAAATTACGCCATGTTGAATTTCAGGTTACATTGTTTTGAATTATCGATATTTCCGGAAACGCTAATTGGATTTTGATTAAACTTCAACATCTTAGACATAAAATGATATTTTTTCACAATATAATACAATAAATAAAAAATTAAAATTTTGCCAGGAAGACAGTAAAAAAAAGCGGATTACATTTTTCGTGAATTACTGTTCTTTTAATTTTTATCAAATATCGATATAATGATTCCTTGTGGAATCAACTTTCTTTTCAAACAAAAAATTTATGCAGTCTCTCATAGGACCCAAGATATCGTCATTTTAGCGAGACCGCAGTGGAGAGGCGGAGCACGTTCTCGCTACAACGACGATATCTTGAGACCTATAAGAGTCTCCATAAAATTTTGGTTTCAAAGAGCGGTGATTTCACAAGGAATCATTGTATTTAAAGTTCCAAAAAAATTAAAAGGGGAGCATTTCACGAAAAATTGAATCGAAATTTTTGTTGTGACTTTTCTCCAGGCAAAATAATTTGTTTTAATTTATTGTATTATATTTTTAAAATGTATAATCTTATCTCTAAAGTGCTTCAGTTTGATCAAAATCCAATTGGCGTTTCCAGAAATATCGATAATTCAAAAAAAATTAACCCAAAAATTCAATATGGCGTAACTTCCGTAATTTTGAAAATTTTCAAAAATCCTTTCGAGCCGAAGTTTCTCTTGTATAGTATTATGATTTTACAAAGTTTTATCAAAATCGAAAAACCGCCTACAGATCCTGATATTTCTGACGTATACTGGCCCACAAATAAAATGACTGAACCTATCGAAAATTTTCAAAAGGAACACAAAGATTTAGATTTTCTTAAACCTGACAAAGGTAGTATAACTATTGCTGAAAATTACACTGATTATATAGAAAATGTTGCAAATACGTTACAAAATGACACTTAACAAAAATATTAAAACTAGTGTTGTTCCAACTCTCAAGAAAAAATGAAATGATATTGCTATCAGGTGGGAAAAGGAAAGAAGCATAAATGATAGCATGTGATATAGACTAAAAACACATAATAGTTTTGTTTCTGAAGCATATGCTCTCCCAAAAGTTCATAAACCGGATTTGAAATGGCATTTGATTATCTCTGCAGCAGGTTCTCATACTTATAATTTAGAAAAATACATTTCAAGTGGTTAAAAACCAGTTTCTGGGAAAACTCATTCGTTTGTAAAAAGTAGTTGGGTCTTGAAAGAAAAACTTGAAAATTTTAAAGTTCCGGTATCACATTCTATAGTTTCAGTTGATGTGGTATTAATGTTTGATAATATTCCATTGGACCTTCCATTAGATTGTATAGAAGAAAAATTAAATATAAATTATAACTTGACAAAAATCACCAAAAATGAATTTTTAATTGCTACTAGAACCGTTTTGAACAATACAGTGTTCTCTTTCAATAACAAATCTTACAAAAAGATTTCAGGTTGCCGGACAGGCTCTCGATTATCTTCAATTATTTTAAACTTAGTAATGGAAGATGTTAAAAAAAGGGCACTTGATAATTTAAATTTTACTCCTATTCTTTACAAACGGTATGTGGATGGTATTCTAGCTATTGTTCCATCTGATCAAATATACGAATTCATAAATGCTTTCAACAATATTAAGGAGTCAATTAAATTTGCCATTGTAAAAGAAACAAATGATTCCATTGCCTATATTGATTTATTATTTATTGAAACTGCTGAATGTAACTTAATCACAAATTGGTATAAGAAGCTTTCTTGTTCAGGTCGTCATCTAAATTACAATTCTCATCACCTATTTTGTCAAATAGTTGGTTTAATTAAATTTCTTGTTGACAGATGTGTAAAATTAAGTAACAATAAATTCCAGAAAGAAAACATGGATCAATTACAAATAACTTTGGTACAAAATAATTACCCACTTTAATTAATATATAACATCATCAAACGAAGAATTCATGAAATATACAATAGTTCTTCTAAAAATAATAAATGGAATGAAACCTACAAAAAAAGCTGACCTAAAAGGCTCTCTACCGTACGTTGAAGATCTTTCTGAGCATCTAAGAAGTTCTTCAAAGAAATACAATATCAATGTTTATTTCACAAACAACTATACTCTCAATAGATTTCCTTTTTTTCAGAAACAAAGACTAAGATATTAAAGAAAACTTATCTGGTGTAGTATATCTTATAAAATGTGAATGTTGCCATAAAGTTTATATTGGTGAGACTGATAGGAGACTAAAAACTGGGATTAATAAACATAAATGGGATTGTGAATTAAGCAATCAAAATACTGGTTGGTCACAACATGTATGGCAATTTGATCATTATTTGGATTTTGAACTTAAAAATACTAAAATTTTACCTTGAGGAAAGGCTTGACTACCAATAACTGCTGCCTATTAGCAATTGAGTTTTTATTAAAAAAATTTATAAACAAATGCAAACGTGGTATTTCATACAACGCCCACAATAATTATGAATGTCTGTATGTATGTATATTATGTATGTCTATAAAATTTGTTACAATAATTCAATCCATTTTAATTTCAATTGAATTTTGGCGCACTTTATTCATTTGGAATTCCATTGGTATCGGCCTTTCTTTATTACTCATGAAAAACTGGCTTCATCTCTAATGCATTCGTTAGTCTATGTTTGTCCTTCCACAACACAATACTTCATTATTTGTTTCAAAATGTAACTTTTGTATAATATTGGAGCCTCTTCAAATTTTTGAGGTTTCAATTCAATGTTTATAATTTCTGTCTTTAATCAATCCAATTTTTGTTATGAATAATGAGTATTCTTTGAAACTTCTTTTTTGTAAAAAAATACTTATTTTTGGTTTACTCCAAAATTATGTTCTCTTATCAATACCAACGTTCTAAAATGTTTTAGGATTTTTCAATATTACTGTGGGTAAAATAGTTTTATACAAATTTGTCAACTATAATGCTGAAAATTTTCTTTACCAGTTCATAATTTTAGTTACATCTGACTTAGGTTATATTTACCTTTGAAGAAGACCTGCAATCAGAGGTCGAAATGTACGTTGGTTTAAAATTGACAAATAAAATTATGATTCTTTGACATCTGAATCCATTAATTTTTTGTTTTATACCGTATGACCAAATTAATTAATTCTATTTTTGCTAGGCATGGAATTCCAAAGTTGTTGCTGTGTGATAATGGAACACAGTTTGCATCTAATGATCTATCTGATTGGCGAAACGTTTTTGGTATGCGCGTATCGCATACGGCTCCTTGCTGGCCTAAGGCTAACGGCGAAGTCTAAAGACAGAATAAGAGTTTGCTCAAGATTTTAAAACTAGCCCAGTAAAAATAAACTAATTGGAGCGAATTGCGACTAATTAACATGTTTGAATTCCCCTGAATTCCGCTTTCTGATTCGTTCAAAAGAATTGAGCCAGCGTGAATTGAATGCGTTTCAATTAGTTTTAATTCTTGGTGAAGGTCATTTCGAAAAAAATTAATAAAAATTTCATGCCTCGAGAATCGAACCAGCGATCCCAAGTGTATAAGTCCAGAGTTCGACCATTAAGCTACGGGACTCATTGATATTTATTCACAACAGATCTTCTATGCCCAGTGCGTTGGTTATAGCTTAAGAATTTAATTGAATAGGCCAGCCTTTAACTGTATTCGCGCTGACGAACTCAGGCGAATTGGAGCTGGATTTTAAATCTCGTGAATTTAAATGAATTGGCTGACATTGAAATTAATTCGTGCTGGCACATTTAAATGAATTAGGTCCCCTAAAAATTATTCGCCGAATTCGGGCGAACAGCAAATTAGAAGATTAAATTACTTATTTCCGAATTTACAAGAATTCAGGACCTGCTCCAGTTCGCGATTGTCGCAAATCGAGATTCGCAGAGGCTCTATAGAATTCAATTGAAATCGCGTCAATACCTTTCTTTTTACTTGAAGCCCATGCGGAGAAACGCAATTGGCGCGAACAACTTAACGATTTTATTTTAATGTACAGGTCTGTGCCTCACTTGACTACGGGAGTTGCTGCAACTCGATTGTTATTTGGTAGGGAAATAAGAACAAATCTACCGCAAACAAAAAACTATGCTAACTTAAATGAAGATGTCAGGGAAAGAGATACGTGGAGGAAATTGAGGAAAAAGGATTATTATGATGAGAGGAATAGAGTCTTAGCTCGAATACAGGAGAAAGGAAACAAGTGAAGAGTGGAAGATAATAACACTAAATTTGATGTTCCTGTGAGACAAGGTAACACAGTAACCATTCAGTCTCATAATGATAATGCGGATTATAATCGAAACACGTCGCACGTCATGCAATTTATTGAGAAAAAGCAAACCGACGATGTAATAATCATTAGCGACGGAGAACCCGACCAAAATCTAGACTTGGAAAATGTCAGGCGATCTCCAACTAGAAGTGACGACAACGAAGATAAAGATGTTGTTAATCCAGACAAATTCGAATCACGATCGCGTCCGCAGCGCGAGTGAAAGTTTTCTAATCACCTCAACGATTACCACTGAAGGTTATACTCCGATTATCATACTGTTTCGCAGTCCACGGTTGAAATCACATGAATAAAGGTTTTATCTTCTTTATAGAAAGAGAGATATGTAGTGTATAAAATTAGTTACTTGAGGCTGGTAACATTGCATGCTGGGGAGAGCAAGTCGAGATGGCGACAGGGCCGGTCCAGGAGGATTTGTACACGTCGCTCGAAATATAATTAATATTTGGTGTTTTACGAAAGCAGTCCCTTTTTATTGTACATATTTATGCTGATTTCAAATGCTGCACAAAGAGACTCTACTAATGATGTCCATGATGCTTAGAGACCGTCTGCATCAACTGCCAAAAATACTAAACTGTTTTTGTCTAAGAACTCATGCAGCCTCACTAGAAGTTTAACATTTTAACGCAGATTGGTATAGGTCACAGGATCCATTTATCTGCTACTGAAGGGTCACGGGCAAATTATTCGAACTGGCTTTGACGTATCCGGGCATACTGAACCGCCATACAAATAAACCCATTTAGCTAAAAAAAAGTTTATGATAAATTATTTGGATTCTTTTTATCAAACTGACAATGTATCTTTTTCGACTTTGAAGGCATGTGTCGGCACACTACTTGTTTCAAGCCATGATGGGGACACATGCTTTTTTCAAAAAATCTAAATTTCTTGTTGATATTTTGTTACTTTTTAATAGATTATTAAGATACTTAATATATTAATTATTTGTTACTCAAGCGTATTTTGCGTTCCATTTATAACGCATAAATGTAGTTGAAGAAATTAATATTTAATTGTTATTTTTCAAATGACTCACTTTTGATTTCAGACTTCTATTAAATATAATTTGAGTCAAATATCTAAGCATTGAGTAAATTCATAATAATCAGCTTGCTTTAATCACTTCAATGCTTACATTATTTATTTACTTAAAATTATTAAACGATGGATCTAGAACTCACAGCAACAAATTAGGAAAGTTGTTGCCATTTCATCATCAGCTTCGCTCCTAACTTGAAGTAGCCTAATTATTCCCAATCAAGGGTAACTTAAAATTTTTCGACGAAGTTCACGTCCAAAATTCAACGACTACCTAAACTTGAAATAATCTTCATTTCAATTTCAATGTTTATGTTATTATAATGAACGACAACTGTACAACGACTTTCAACAGCTCTTGCTTCACCGAAGCCAGACTCTAAAAATTCGATTCCTGAACAAGTTACTCGCTTGAAAATCATTCTCCGCTAAGCCAAATGCTTGAGATTCAATCTAATTATTGGCAACTTCCACGTATGTCATTACCTTGACCCGGCAATTAATTATTTTAATTTTTCATAAAATTTTGGTAGTGTTGCCGTCGAGCGATATTTCATGATCTCGACACAATCCCGACTCGATCCTAACCTCCAGTATCGGGCATAGATCGAGTGGGTTTTAGCTCGACTCGACTGTGGCTCGGGAAGTCGATATATCGACTCGGGATCGTGTCGGGTTGTTGATACTCCTCCGACAGATGTCCACTTCTCAGTTGAGCCGAAAGGGGAGGGAAATTTAACGATGACTTGGAACAGTTGTACTTTAGCTTAATAGTAAATAATTTGAAACATCCAAATGCAACTATAGAACCTATTTTCAACCTTCATTCAATTTTAAATTGTTTTTTAATGAAAAATATATTTTTTTTAATATTTGGCACAATTGGACTATTTATTAAAAAGAAGCAGATATGAAGTAGATAATAAGAAGTAAACAATTGCCAGCTGAATTGTTTTAAGTAGAATGCGTTGGATTGAATCGTGAAAGTTTCAGAGTGCTGTATCTTACATTTAAATTTTCAACTTTACAATTGTAATTTTTTCCTGTTCAAATTGTCCATTTGTGAGAAAGAGTATTGTACATTAATGTATGAATAATAATTATAGAATTATTATTTTAAAACGGTTTAGAATAGAAATTATTTGACGTCTAATGAAACAAGTATCTGGTTTCAAAATATTTTAATTGCTTAATTTGTAATGTTTTTCACTTAGGATTGCTTCAAATGATATAATTAATAAATTTATTAATTCATTCTTCGAATTGTAGGATCATAAATTATGGCGTGGATTCATATTTGTTGAGCAAAAATCTTTGAAATTTTCTATCTATACAAGTTTTTCTTAATAAAATAGTTAAATTTTCTATCAATAATATGGAATTTTAACAGTTCAGTTAAACTTTCATTCGAACAGTTTAATTTTGCAATCAAATATGTACGGTAAATTCTCAACAAAGACTTACACAGTTGAATTTTCAATAACAATGGAATAGTTGAATTGTTACTTGAGAAAATTAGTTTTGAAAAAAAAGAGTTTTCAACAAAATAGTTACATCATCAACCAATAAAATGAAATTTTCACCAAGTAGTTAAACTTTCAATCAAGCGGTTGAATTTTCAACCAAGATGTTCAATTTTCTACAAGAAAAGACTAATTTTTGACAAAATACATGAATTTTTAAGCAAAGGGGTGAAGTTTCAAATCAAAAAGATAAATATTCTATCAAAAATGGAATAGTTACATTTTCAATCAAAAAAATTAATGTTTTATTAAAAAAACGAACTTAAAAGAAATAGTTGAATTTTCAAGTAAAGAAATTACTTTTCAAATAAAATGATGAACCTTGAACTGCAAGACTCAAATTTTAAATAATACAATAAACTTTCAACCAAAAACAAAGTTTTTTGAACAAAGTTTAATTTTCATACAATAAAATGAATTTACAAAAATGCGCTTCAACTGTCAACCAAGTAGTTGAATTTTCAACCAATACACTTAATTTCACATCAAAAAGACAAATATTTAACCAACACATGGATTTTCAACAATATAGTTAAACTCTTAGCCCGACACGATCCCGAGTCGATATATCGCATTCCGAGCTAAAGTCGAGCTGAGAGAAAACCGATCACGGGTATCGAAAACACGATCCCGACCCGAGAAACAACCGACGCGATCCCGACACTATCACGAGAACGTATCGTATCGAACGGTACCACTACATTTTGGTGACACATATTTTCATTGATTTCAAATTACGAGTCGGGCACTAACGACCATAATTCATTTTGCATATAAATCCTCTGATGGTTTTGACAATGAAATCTCGGAGTTTAATCACCCCAAATTCCACTAGGCATTCTGTCGAGGATTTTAACAAAATCTTCTTACTTTCGCGGTCGTGGGTCACTTTGAGTCCCTGCACAGGCCTGGGTCTCTTTTTTCGTTTACCTGAACGTCCACTGTACATGTGGAGATGGGTCGGACGAGGGGTGCCTCAGTGTCGTTCTACCCACGACTCGGCTTACTACCCATGTTATTGCGATCGTTTCATTTTCTATGTTGAAACTCGTTGAATTATGGCATTTTGCCCTCAATTTTTTAAAAAGTGTGCAAATTTTTGAATGTGACTTTTTCTAGGTATCTTTAGTCAGTGACTAAAGGTAAAATAAACGAACTTGTTTTTTATTTAAACAGTGTTAATTTCTCATGAACTCTTTCGTAACGTATTCGTATAATACTATTTCGGCATTTTTGCAGAACCAGCTGTCTTTTTCAAGTGCAAACTCGCACACATTCTTTAAGTTGTTTATTGATGAGTTTTGTTTGCTTGATTAATCCTTACTGTCTCTACGACTTCTCGCGTCCCACGCTGCGTGCCATTATAACCTATTTCACTATTTTTATTTTAATTTGTTAATTTTTAGGCCTATCTTGATCCCGTATTTGTTAGGGCGCAGTCCCATGGATGTAGATTAGTAGAATAGTGGAACAGTTTTGACCAATGAGGTGACTGCGAGAGCTTGTGCAGGCACATAATTGGTCAAAACTGTTCCACTATTCTACTAATCTACCTCCATGGGACAGCGCCCTTAGGATTTGTCTTTTCTAGAGACTCCGTGTCATCAGGGTGTAGGAGAATTTTGCAAGATCGTTGTATTGAGTCCATCGCAGACTGTAACCACCTATCTTGCGGTCGTGAAGATAAGCTTTTGTGGCAGTGTGAGTGGATGGACATAAGCGATCGTCAGCACCATTTCCCATCTAGCGCCAAGTACAGGACGTTCGAGGTGTACAAAAAGCAAAATCTAAGCTCACTTGAGAAGTTCAAACTTTTACCAATTGATTAATGGAATTAATAAAATAAAATGAATTACACTGTCAGTAATTTGTATCCGACTGTGCACGTACTCAGATGGCAGTTGGACAACTGTACACGTGCACAGTTGTGCGAAAAGTCTTACTTCGGAAAATCGAGAAATTTTTGTAATCCTTAAAGTGGTTTATCCCAATGATTTTTTTTATCAACTTAATGCTTTCGAAGTTCATGTTTGAACATCCCCAGAAAACCATCTTAATGAAGACATGTGTCTGAATTTGCTTCCAGGTGCATTAGGGATATTTTTACGTAACATACTTACGAAAATCTAAAAATTTCCATAATAGTCAGAGTCCTTATGATTGTTTATAAACTTAGTAACCATTCTTTACACAATCATCAAACTGATTAGCCCCACTGATTCTTTATATAGCTCAGTCAGCCAGGGGCTGATGTTCTCATGTCCCGAGGAAACCACCCCTAACGGGGTATATAATTCCCTAGCTGATTGAGCTATTTCAAAAATCAATAGGGTTAATTAATTTGATGCTTGAGTAAAATATGGTCTGAAATCCTAGCACCGCTCTGAGAAAATTTAGATCAAAATCACTGTGAAGGGGCGTCTGCGGGATGTATTAATATCAGCCTTCAGTTCACTGAGTTTATAAAAAAATCATAAGGACTTTGACTATTATGGAAATTTTCCGATTTCCGTAAGAATGTGATTTAAAAACATCCATCACACACCTGGAAGCGATCGCAGGCATGCATCCTGATAGGGGTGCTTTCCTTGGGATGTGAGAACATCAGTCCCTGACTGACTGAGCTAGTTTGAAAATCAGTGGGGCTTACCAATTTGATAATTGTGTAAAGTACATATGGCAAGAAATCCTAGCATTTCTCTAGGAAAATTTAGATCGATCTTACTCCAGGGGTGGTTTGGGGGGCGGGGCGATATGGAAAAATCATCCCCTGGCTCGTTCAGTTCTTCAAAAAATCATTGGGGCTAATTAATTTCATGATTTTATAATATATGGCAAGAAATCCTAGTATTTCTCTAGGAAAATCTAGATCGGCCTCACTGATGCAGGAGTATTTTTTGTGATGTCAGGGGGTGGAAGTGTTGGAATATCATATCTTAGGTTACTAAGTTCATAAAAAATCATAAGGACTTTAACAATTATGCAAATTTCTAGATTTTCATAAGTATGTGATGTAAAAATATCCCTAATACACCTGGAGGCAAATTCAGATACATGTTTCCGTTGGGGCCGTTTCCTGGGGATGTTCAAACATCATCTTCGAGAGCATTAAGTTGATAAAAAATCATTGGGTTAAACCACTTTGAGGATGACAACATTTTTTCGATTTTCCGAAGTAAGACTTTTCGCACAACTGCGTGCACTGTACAGTTGTACAAATGCCGCCTGTACATGGACGCAGTTGGATACAAATTCCTGAAAGTGCAATTAATTTTATATAATTAATTTTAATAATCAATTGGTGAAAGTTCGCACTCCTCTTTTCTGTACACCTCGAATGTCGTGAACTTGGTGCTAAAGGAAAAGTGGTGCTGGCATCGCTCGTCTCCATGCACGAACACTGTGACAAAAGCAGCTCACCTACATACCATTTAAAAAGCTCTGTAAGTCTCAATATACGTATCGGACCCAAAAAGTTTAAGGGACTTTTCGACTTTTTTTTTGTTCTATCTGTCCCTACAAGGATAAAGATAACTCGCGGGACACCCAGTATATACATACACATACCGGATAACTCTAGCTCATGCCGATTGATTCCCTGCCATTCCGAATTTACTCTGAATGATTCGGCACTTATCAGAATACAATGCCCTGTCCGTCTAAATCTGCCAAATTACGCTGAGCCATTCCGCGATTCCGCCTTTATTTATCTTTAACTTATGTTTCAAATACAAAGTGGCAATTGTATTCGAGTTGAACTGGAATCATTCTGACTCTTGGCGGGATGGCTAGGAACTATTCGGTATGTACTGGTGTTATGAGACAGGATTCAGACGGAATGAAAATTTCATTTCGATCGATGTGGAATCATTCGGATTGAGTCCGGAATGGCACAGACTCGTTCTGAATGAATTTTCGCCTTGCCACAGAATCAGTCGAAATAGAATTTTCATTCTTATACGTGCGAAATCATCCGGATTGAAGGAATAATGTAACGGAATCATGCGGAATGGACTCGCGTTATGGGGTGGATTATTACGAAATGAAAATGTTCGCTACGGATTCATTCAGACTAAAAGTGAAATGCAACGAAATAATTCGGAATAAGCTCGAAGATTGCGCCGGATTAAGACCGAATGGAAATTTTATTCATACTGATGTGAAATCATTCTGATTGAAGTACGGAATCATTTCATGCCATTCAGAATGAGATTTCGTTATCAGGCGGATTGAAACAGAATGAAAAGTTCTTTAAGATTTGCGCAGAATCAATATGAATGACTACTCAATGGTTGCGGACTCATTCGTAATGAACTTGAAACACCAATTGGGACTGCAATAGAATTGATCGTAATCGAATGGAATTATTCGGACTGAATTTAGCTTTTAATCCGAATGTCGGAATCAGCCGGAAACAGATGTCGCATTCGTTCGTAATCGATCAGAATGATTTGGAGTTGTTCGGATTCAAACGGACTCAATTTCATACCGAAACTTCCATCTGGGTAGTGAGAGAAACAGACCAAAGACATACGGCGGACAGTCTGACGACTATTCAGAGAGAAGAGTTCGGTTACAAGTTTCCTAGGCTTCTAGGGGGTCATTTCCTGACAAGATGCCCCCCAACTCGTAGCTCCTGTTTAATGACAGTTCTTAGGTTGATTCCATTCTCGATCAGGTATTCGTTCATGATTCTTGTTTCTACTTTTGGACGTTGAAAAAGGCGTATATTAATTTATTGTGGGCGTGGTATGTAATACCACGTTTACATTTGTTTATAAATTTTTTTTATCAAAGCTCAATTGTTAATAAGCAGCAGTTATTGGTAGTCAAGCCTTTGTGGTGACGCATTTTGAAGCAGATTTCTGTAAAGAGAATAAATGCTTTGCGCGAAAATGATAAATTTTGGTTGTACTCTAGTAATAGCCCAGATGAAAAATTTATATATAGTTTATATATAGTGAAGAAAGCACTAATATTTTTCATTTGTTTCATACAGACAAATTTATAAAAAAAAAAAGTAAAATATCATTGTTTTGTCCAGCATATATAAACTATATATAACTTTTTTACGTGGGAAGAACAAGGTTATACATATTCTCAATTTACTGCTGTACATGTCAAAAAAAGTTTCTGAAGCTTTTAAAAATGTGTCAAACTGTGAATTCGTTGATGCAATTCGTTCATAACAATAAAAAGTATAATTTATTTTATTTTGGAATATCTGAATATTACTTGAAATAGGATTAGAGATGAGATCCAAATAATCAATATATAAAATAATTAAAAAATCTCCTTTTATTGTTTGCAGCAATACAATTGTCAATAGGAAATTACTTACTTGAAATACACTATTAATTCGTCTTTTGTAATTTTTTGAATCAATTTCACATTAATATCGCTCATTTCAAAAATCTGACGTGCTATTATTGCATCCGTGTCTTAAGAATAACAAGGCTTCCAATCATTATGTTAATAAGCCAATCACAATGAGCCACGTTGTACCCTATGGTAGATATCAACTGTAACAATTTTAGAAAAAAAGGTTTCAGTTCATAGAACAGTTTCATTTTCAACTTGTTAACCTAATTTGTTTATAAAGCACATATAACGTATTTTTAAAAATAATTTGCGTGATGTGACTTTGGCGACTCTTATCTCTTCCTAAAAATATCAGAACAGTGCAAGAAAATGGTTCCGCTTTTCAGCTCATAGGTATTTAATGGTCATTATATATCTTTGACGTTACAGATAGACATCTGTAGAAGCTTATATGTAATGTCAATTATATATATACCCATTAAAAAGAAACTAATTGTTGTGAATTCATGTAAATTCGTGCAAAGTAATATAATCTGCAAATGACTCATTCGCCCGAATTCAGTGAAAAAATTGTAGGGGACTTACTTCATTTGAATTCGTCAACACGAATTAAATGTAGAGTTAGCCAATTCATTTTACTTCGCTTGATTTCAAGTCAAGCTCTAATTTGCCTGAATTCATCAGCGCGAATACAATTAAAAAATCGACGTTGTAAATATATATGACTGAGTCCCTTAGATCGGTGGTCGCAATCTGGACTTATACATTTGGGATCGCTGGTTCGAGTCTCGAGGCATGCAATTTTGATTAATTTGTTCAAATGACCTCGACCATGAATTAAAGCAAATTTACACAAATTCGAATCGTGCTCGCTCAATTATTTTTAGCGAATCAGAAAGCAAGATTCGGGCGAATAGAAAATGTTAATTCGCCGCAAATCACCCAAATTAGTTCCCTTATACTGGGTATCGCGTGATAATTGTTAACAACATAGATATACGTGGCCTGAAAAGTGGCACTTAAGGTCGGCTCCACAGACATGAAAAAAACTGTCATATATACTTATTTGTTTTATAAAATATCTCGTGAATCAAGGGGTAGAGAGACTTTAATGACGAGTGTATTAGTGGTACCGTTCGATAGGATACTTTCTCGTGATCGGGTCGGGATCGTGTCGGTTTTTTCTCGGGTCGGGATCGTGTTTTCGATACCCGTGATCGGTTTTCTCTCGACTCGACTTTCGCTCGGAATGTGCTATATCGACTCGGGATCGGATCGGGTTTTCGATACTCCCTCGCCAGATGTATGTCTGTGACGTAGCGGTCCACAATTTTTTTGCATTTCATGTTTTATCTGCTAGAAAAAAATTTTCTTATACTTCAAGTCACTAAGATTCAATGCACAGCGATATAAGAGAGAAGAAAAAAGTTGTTAGCTTGTAAAGCTAATTGTTATCAGCAAAATTTATTATCTAATAATCGACATTAAGGAATATTCGTTTTCAAAGTATATTCCTGCTCTAAAATTGCTTGCTTTTATTGTTTGGATGATACGTGGCCATCAAAATTCAAGACTGAATGTTATTATTCAATTCTATAAACATATTTACAGCGCAGACATTAATAGGCAGAAACAAAATTTTTTTCTTCCACTCTTGTTGTAATGATGTTACCAATGATGCTTTCTGAAAAATATTTACCATGCATTGATATTTTTTTATTTCATAAACAAAATATATAAACAAATGCACATTCTAGGCATTTTTTAGCAAAACAAAATCAATTTTTCTGCTTATCTTGTTGCAATTATATTACCAATGATGTTTTCTGAAAAAATTTTGCTATTCATTATTATTTGTTCACTTCATGAACAAATTATATAAACAAATGCACATTTTAAGCGTTTTCAAGCGCCAACATTTTTTTCCGACATTTTTTTTCAATTTTTTGTTCAAACATTTTTTTCTCCAAACATTGTTCTTTAAACAACTTTTTAGAATAATTTCCATCAAAAATTTGTTTCCAACAAAATTTTCTTCTTCCAAACATTATGTTTTAATCCAGTTATTTTTTAATCAAAATTTTTTTTACGTAGTTTAAAAATACTTTGTTTTAAGATTCGGTTGGGACTTAAATTATCGTTTTGATAGGATACGAAACCCTTCCTTGTAGGCACTTGGCGCCATACTTTGACTAATTTTTTTCTTCTGAACTTGCTGAAATCATATTGTCAATGATACATAGAAAAAAAATTTGTCGTGCATTGATATTTCTCTATTTTATGAACAAATCACACGTAAATAAATGCACATTTTTGGGTTTTTAAGCGAGAAGAAATCGCTTCTTCATCTGACCTTGCTGAAATTTTATTTTGGCGTTTGTTAAGCATTTTTCTTTTTGGTGTAAAATTAAGTGTTTTTGTTGAACATTCAACTACTTGGTTGAAGGTTGAAGCGCATTATCGTAAATTCATTTTATTGTTTAAAATTTTAATTATTTAGAAAAAACGTTGTTTTTGGTTGAAAATTTACTTTATAATTCAAAATTTAAGTATTGCGGTTCAAGCTTCATTATTTTATTTGAAAAGTAATTTCTTTACTTGAAAATTCAACTATTTTATGTTAAGGACCTGGTGTTCGAATCCCAGTGAAGCTAAAGAGATTTTATTCACAACTTATAAAATTAAAAATCAATATTAAAAAAATATTCATTATCGACCATGTATATTACCATATACATTACATACATATTTCGCTAGTGAAAAAACCATAACATCAATTAATAAAATCACTCTTATTTTGGAATGATTAAAAATTAATCTTGCAAGCACATTGAATGACGTCGACATTCAACTTGTAAGAGTTGTGAAGAAAATTTTCTCTTCTCTCCCTAGCTTAGTTGGTTAGAGCATCAGACCGAAAATCTGAAAGACCTGAAGTTCGAATCCCAGCGGAGCTAGAGAGATTTTTTACACAACTAATAAAATTAATAATCAATATTCAAAAAATATTGATTATCGACGATGTAGACAAAAAAAAATTAACATATTTTTTTGAAGTTCGTTTTTTATGTAAAAAATTTATCTCTTAAACTGAAAAATAACTATTTGATTTTTGGTGGAAAATTTATCTTTTTGATTTGAAAATTTACCTCTTTGTCAAAAAATTCATGTATTTTGTGAAGGATTTTGTGAGGATTTAACTATTTTTTTGAAAACTCTTTTTTTGGGTTGAAAGTTAATTTTATAAAGTAACAATTTAACCATTCCATTTTTATTGAAAATTCAACTATTTCAGTTTTTATTGAGAATTTATCGTACATATTTGGTTTGAAAATTAAACTATTCGAATGAAAGTTTAACTGAATTGTTAGAAAATTATATCATTGGTAGCAAATATAACTATTTTGTTAAAAAAAGCTTGCATAAATAGAACATTTCGAAGATTTCTCCTCAACAAATATGAATCCATGCCATAATTTATGATCCTACAATTCGAAGAATGAATTAATAAATTTATTAATTATATCATTTGAAGCAATCCTAAGTGAAAAACATTACAAATTGAGCAATTAAAATATTTTTAAACCAGATACTTGTTTCATTAGACGTCAAATAATTTGTATTCTAAACCGTTTTAAAATAATAATTCTATAATTATTATTCATACATTAAAGTGCAAGACACTTCTTCACAAATTAACAATTTACAAAGAAAAAAATTACAATTTTAAAGTTGAAAGTTTAAATGTCGGATGCAGCACTCTGAAATTTTCACGATTCGATCGAATGCATTCTATTTAAAACAATTTAGCTGAAAATTGTTTACAGTTAAATATCTGATTTATATTTGCTCCTTTTTAATAAACAGTCCAATGTTGCGAAATATTTAAAAAAAATTCTTTTCCATTAAAAAAAAATTTAAAATTGAATGAAGGTTGAAAATAGGTTCTATAGTTTCATTTGGATGTTTCAAATTATTTACTACTAAGTAAGCCAAAGTACATCCCTTCTACTACGGGGAAAATAAATGTTAGCATTTTCACTCCAGCCATAACCGGTTTAAACAGGCAATGGGGGAGCAGGGTTGGGAGTGACGTGAGACTATTGTCAAATTTCCCTCTCCGCTTGGTTTAAGGGAGAAGTGCACACCTGTCGAAGGAGTATCGAAAACCCGACACGATCCCGAGCCGATATATCGACTTCCCGAGCTAAAGTCAAGTCGAGCTAAAACCGACTCGATCTATGCCCAATACTGGAGGTTAGGATCGAGTCGGAACCGTTTCTATATCGGAAAATATCGCTCGACGGTATTATTAGAAAAATGGCCATTTTTCCCATTTAACGTTTTAGGTTCTTGCAAGTAATACGAAACTTGTTTCTGAAAAAATTGTGTGTTTGCAATGGCATTCCTTTAAATTGGAAGCTAATTTATAATTTCAGCGAAAGTTAATACATTTTACAATTTTGGAAACAAATTTTATAAACACACGTGTTATTCGGGCACTCTTGAGCTAACAAAACTACTTTTTTTATGTCAGTAAGTTTCATTGACTGCACCATAATTATTATTCGTAAGTGATTACTTGTTTTCGCCTGTTTCTTTGACGATTCAAAAGAGCTAAGTAATAGCTCAAAAGTAATTTTTTGTCCGATTCCCCTTGAAAACGCGCCATTGCATGCACGTGAAGCAGGCGCAATGTGGCCGCTACCAGCCCAGTGACGCCCGCACATGCACACTACCCCGCCTGGCCAACATGAAACTTTACGCCCGCTACATAAAACTTTACGCCTGCTACACATACACTGCACCCCGCAAGTGAGAACATGGAGGAATTGATCTTTATATTTGAAAAAATTGTATTGCTATACCCGACAGTCCCCCTTCTGCAAAGTACGCTATTTCTTCATTTCACCTATAATCTAAAATTGTCAAGTACATCAAACATCCTTTATTTTGCTCACATGCTTGTTTTCAAGGAGGGGGACAAAAAGTATGGTGTGTATCAAGGGCGTAAAGTTATTTTGCCTCGTATGACTGCGGCCCTCGCTTCGCTCGGGCAGCAAATTCACACACGTCAAAATAGCCTTTTTTACGCCCTCGATACACAATATACGATTTCTGTTTGAATTAAAAGATAACAAAATAATGCAACACTTTTTGTGTGTCAAAATATTCGTTCTTACCGTACCTTTGACAAGGCTTTTTTCGGAGTTCGCTGCTTCTTTCAAGATGTTCTTTCCACGGTTTGATACATCTAAGTAATAGCTCAAAAAGTTTTTTCTTTTTTTCTGAACAAAAAAAATTATACAGCTTTTTCCGTGTCAGGTCTAGCGATTTTTGAGACTTGCCGTTCTTTAATAAGTGGTTCTCGCGAATGGTTGCTTTTTCCAAGCGCTTATTTTATGATTGAATACAGTTAATTAATAGCTCACAAGTAATCTTTTGTTGTTCTTTTAAATTCAATGCCTTAAGCTGAAACTGTTTTTCCGTCTTTTGAAAAATTCGGGTTCTGACACTTACGCCTTATGCCCCGATCCCTTTAATTAAATAGGGTAGGAGCACAAGCGCTGGCGTTTATCGTTGGTACCCCCTCTAATTTGCTTTGAACAATAGAAAAATTCAAATATTTATGTTATTTTGTTCAAATAAGAGTCATTCGAAGAACTTAAGGTTAATATTTGCAATTTTCTATTGTTTAAAGCAAATAAGGGTATTAAGAAAGTCAGATTTTTATTTCACCTGTTGAAGCTTTATCTGCTAGATTTTCTCATTATTATTGATCTGCTGAACCCAAAAAAAAGGTTGTAAAGAAGAATAACTCATAGATGTCGATCTGAAAGTATGTGACCCATTAACCCAAGAAACTAAGATACGAAATGGACAAGTTCCTATTTTCTCATTCAGAGTAAACTGATATGCCTTTCAAAAGGTATGATATAAATTAATAATGAAGTAACAAAAATTTGATTTTAGTATTCAAATTTAAATAATTTTGAAAAATCTGTAATTAATGTAATAAATTGATGAATAAAAGAGTGACAATTGATACTGAAAATTCGTAAATGCCGTAAATGGAGGTACAAATTTTCAATTAAACAAAATTAATAAGAGTGCATTTTTTTTAGTTACTTTGTTCTGTCAGATAGCTATTTTTGATCACAATTTATAATTTAATATTTTTTTCTTTACTGTGCACATACAATTTTTGAACCCCTTCACATTGATATAATTATTTAATAACATTATAAACTTGATGCTCCTCTTCTCCTGCTCACCTTTGAGAGTACCGTAAACTGGGGCTAAGCAGCGAATGTGGAATAATGCGGCGCAGCCTTATTTCTGCGTTTCTGGATGCGATTTTGGCTGCTATTACGTGAAAAATATAGAGACTTGCAACTAACAATTGTAAAATTTTCATTTCAAGACTTAGAAAAAGAAATATCGTGTTTTAAACATAGAATTAAGGGTGTGTTGCTTCTCCTTACAGATACACCTCTTAGCCTAAGATTAGGATAAGTTATTACAGTTTCATTGAATTTTGATTATTTATTGTATCACAATGAAGGAGAATGTTTATGGTGTCACTCCCGATTTATTATATTTCCATAAGCTTACATGTTAACTTTGATATTCTTTTTTTTCGCAACCAGACTTCAAAATTTCACAAAATTTAAAAAGCACGTTTGGATTATCAGTAGGTTCTATAGGGGGTGGGGAGGGGGGGGGGACGTGGCGGAGCATGGTACAAAATTAAAAAGTTATATTTCGATAAATAATATTTCGGCTTCTCCCTGCTAAACTCTTCAATCTGGGGTTAGCAGTTTAAACTCTCCAATATCGTTTTTTGCTGGCCCGTATCGTCCCGTACGCGTAGCGGCGTTAGATTCCAATAGTCCAGACGCCAACCCCATTTCCATCGGATCGGCGAGGTCCATTTGATTTTATTCTTGATTCTTATGTAAAATGATATCAAGAATCCAAAACTGTGTAGCAGAACTCTGGAAAATGTGCCGTTCTCGAGATATTCGCAATTAATTATTTTTTTATAAACGTTAAATTAAACATTCAAAATTTCAAATTTTTTGATTAATTTTTTCTTTTATTGCTAGATAAGCTCACAAAAAACAATAGTTGTCTTGGCATTTTTTCGCTCCGATGAATATTTATTGCACAAAATCAATTAACGTGTAAAATAAGTGACAACAAATACTTTTATCGATAACCAAAAAAGTATGTTATGAATGACAAAAGAGTAATACTATTTTCAAAGTATCGATAGAACTACACATTTTTGTAATTAGCACTGTTCCCCCAAAGTTAATAATTTGCAAGATAACAAAGCTTTTGTTATAAGTCATTTCATCGCGTTTCAACAAATAGTCTTTTTTCATTCAGCGAATTAGTGTTAGAGAAAAAATTCCTGCAAGAAACTATACTTTACTACTTCATAAATACAGCTATATCAGAAATGATCAATAAATTGTTTAAATTTATGCAAATTGGGATGAATGTTTAATTTGCTCGTTTTGAATTGATGTAACTCTTTCGGAAAAAGTAATAAAAGTGTCAAAATTGGTTTACTTATTCTTTGAAGTTGTACTAAAATGATGATGTAGCCCAAAATTGCGAAATTTAAATATGTGGAATTGTACAATTGTTTAAATTTTGAGCGAGTATCTCTGCTTCTGCGTGTAATAGAAATACGGTTAAAAATCTGAAAAATGTAGGAAATAACTACGAATTCAGTCATACCATTTAAATGTTTGTTCTTTCATTTGTTTAGGAGTTATTACTATCTATTTTTTTTAAGGACCACAATAGACTTGAAACTGATACTCAAGGGCGTAGATACAGTGCAAAGGTTAGGGGAAGACTGAAGCTCTATACTCATAACCCTTGCACAGGGTCTACGCCTTTGGTCTGGGGCGTGCCAGCAATGTGCGCGCTGACCGCCCGCTGCCAAATTTACTGCATCACTAATATGCCTATTCTCATTCTCCTGAAAAAAATAGATTTCAATAACTCTTCAACAAATAAAATAACAATAAATTAATTGGTATGACTGAATTCGTAGTAATTTCAGAAAATTTTCATATTATTTCCCGTCTTTCTATCAAACACAGAAGCAGAGATGGGCGCTCAAAATTTAAACAATTGTACAGGTCCATGTATTAAAATTTTACAATTGCTGCCCATACCATCTACTTAGTACAACTTCAAAGAATAAGTATACCAATTCGGACACCTTTATGTCTTTTTCAGGAAGAGTTATATCAATTCAAAGTGAGCAAATTAAACAACCTAATTTGCATAACTTCAAACAATTTAATGATCATTTTAGACATACTTTTATTTATCAAGTACGTAAGTATAGTTCCTTGCGGAAATTTTTTCTCTAACACTAATTCGCTGAATGAAAAATGACTATTTGTTTTAACGCGATAAAATGACTTATAACAAAAGCTCTGTTACCTTGCAAATGATTAACTTTAGACAAAGAGTGTTCACCATAAAAATGATCAGTTAGTACTTTCAAAATAGTGTTACTTTTTTGTCATTGATAAAATACTTTTTTGGTTATTGATAAAAGAATTTGTTGTCACTTATTTTACACTCTAATTATCTTTGTGCAATAAATATTCATCGGAGCGAAAAAATGCCAAACAACTATTGTTTCTCGTGAGCTTATCTAACAACAAAAGGAAAAAAAAATTTGAAAATTTCAAATTTTGAATTTTGAATTTAACGTTTATAACAAAATAATTAATTGCGAATATCTCAAGAACGGCACATTTTCCAGATTTCTGCTACACAGTTTTGAATTCTTGAGATTATTTTACATTAGAATCGAGAAAAAATCAAATGGACCTTGCCGATCCGATGGAAATGGGGTTGGAGTGAAACTAATGGAATCTAACGCCGCTACACGTACGGGACGATACGGGCCAGCAAGAAACGAGATTGGAGAGTTGAGACTCCTAACCTCAGATTAGAGAGTTTATCATGGTGGTACCGATTTGAAATATTTTAGAAGATTCTGGTTTCCGATTTTTTCCAAAATTATCTTTTGACTCTCTACTTTTAATCCTCCCCTTTTTTAATCAACAAAAACTTGCTTGAAGAAAGATTTCAAATTTTCTTTGACGGCGTGTCAGCTATTTTATATTTTCCATCATTACGGGTAAGTGTGATAAGTGTTAAAAGAAAGTACTAAAATCTATATTTTACAAGATTGTACTTTTGTAAATGTCAATGAAACAGCTATTGAATCTTATAATATATATGTGAGCTGTTTAATTTTTGGTCACCAATACGAATATTAATGGGGTTTAGCCGCTAGAAGGCTAGTAGACTGCTAGGTTTTTGTACAGCTCAAGCTTTTTAGATGTTTTTTTGGACTTTTACCGTAATTTTCTTAGTTGTGTGCGCATTTTTTTTAAATTTTGGAGCCTATGTAGCAACTTTAGTGTTTCCTTGGCTTTCCGGACATTATATACCCAGGAACCTTGATCCAATGAGGCACCTGACTCATTGTGGTTCAGGTATGAAACTTTCATAATTAGTATTTACTGTTTTGTGGCTAGAAAGTATGAATTGTGCGCCTGCATCGACAGAATCGATAAATGACGTCACTGACAGCTCTTCCATTACTCGCGATAGAGTACCTATTGCGCTCAACGATTACACCGGTTGCTCGTCCACAGACGCTTTACTTATCGCTACAGGAAGCTTTGAATCTCCCCTTAAATCGCCAACATCTATTTCTAATTAGCTATTTCTGTTTCATTCGGCTTGTTTCTTTCTTTTTTACTTGCTTAAGGTGTCTGTAGTGTTGCTTTCCTTGCGCGATTCTGCTATTTTCACGAGGTTGACCAAAAGTAGATGAAACACTGCTTGTCTGTGGCAGAACCAGCTGATGAAAGTTCTTCCAACCACGTTTCAGCCAAGATTCTCTCGAAATTAAACACTGAATTAGCTCGAACTTCAAGGCTCACAACGATACAACTTCACATTTTAATTCAACGGTTTCAAACTCATCTGCCAGATACAATTATCTGTCGGCTGAAAAAGACCAACTTAAGACTAAAGTATAGGCAGGTGTAGGCCTGTCTTAGAGTGATCTTAAACTGATCTTTTCTGGTCTTCAGAAGACCACAGTCCTTTTGTCCCAGCCAGCAGTTTAAACCTCCAATATCCCATCATTATTAGGGTCATCACGATTCAGGCCCAAAACCATAATCTTTACTGCTTTATGGTACCTTCGTGACGTCACGTACTAAGAGGACCCAGCTTCTTTAGGACCTTTAGGTATAGCTAGTCTGTTGATGCAGACAGCTATCCTTATTTCAGAGAGAGAGAGAGAGAGAGAGAGAGAGTGATGTCTATTTCAATACCCTAAAAATGATGCAGGTATAGACTGAAGGGTGCAGACCAGAGAAAGACCAAACGTGGTTTGAAACTGTTCTTGAAGTGGTATTAAATTGATCTTTCTTTTCACGAGGGAAGCAACATATGCTTCTGCTTAAACATTTCGAAACTATAAAAAAGCGCACTTTAAAAGCTGTCATAGATGAAAATAAATATGTGCTGCTCCGTAACGTCGCAACTTGCTCCTTCCGACGCGAAAAAAACGGTTATCTGGCTAGTCTCTCAACAGGTCATCTTCCAAATACATATGGGAGGAGGTAAACCTGATTTGTGTCTGTTAGGTAAATGACTTCTATCTAGATACCATAACGCCAGCTGTAATATAAGAAGCACTAATCTACCAGATTCAGTCGTCTGCTAGCAATATTGTACCTGGCTCACAGAATTTCGGCAGTTACGGGAGCGTATGGTACAAATAGTTCCTGAGTTTATATTTGTGTGCCTTCTTGACTTCCTATATTAATAAACAGGGCCGCCGCGAGCCGTTCCGGGACCCGGGGTTTTATATTATCACGGGACCTCTTCTGCCACCTTTACTACGCAGAGTTTCACTGCATACTACTAGAGTTTTACTATTGGAGTTTTACTAGAGTTTTAATTGCCGAAACTTAGTTGCCAATTAGAACGTAGGCAGAAAAATATTCACAAATGTTGAAACGCAATACCACCAGATGCAACATACAGTGATCTTACTTTACTCTAAAATCGCTCGTAGTTTATGGACCTAAACAACAAGTCACTCAACGAAGTTTCTGTTTTTAATTTCCTCTATTCTGCATTTCACTGCATATAGCAATTTTTGTGCTAGACAATACTCTCATGTTCAGGGGTTTTATTGTGTACTTTCTTACATTTTCAAGCAGCGGAAGAGCCTTCAGGCGATACCAAGGCGGATTTTTGAGCTTGCGAAAGTCTGCTGTAAATTCTGCAGGGTAAACGATAAAGGGCTTCCTTCGCTCTGCTTAACACCAACCAGTCTCTAAGCACAATCTTACCAATCCCTATCTTCTTCTTCAAAATAGAGGTCGGTAACTCACCACCTATAAAATCTTTTGGAAAACACTGAGGCAAACTTTCATGGAGATAATGACGGTAAGAGTCGAGAGGAAGAACGTATAGTAAAATTATTACTGGCTTTATCTTTGGAAGCTCTTTCTAAGAGCTTAAGACTTTCAACGTTATCGCTGATAGCGTAGGCAGTGTCTTCACCAGACGGAGAAGAATCTTCTTTGTCTTTCCTCTTCTGTGCCCAGATTTATAGTTGTAGCTTATTTTTAGCAAAACACTGCGTATTTTACACAGAAAAACATAGTAAGAAACAGTTTTTATTCACTATATAACTTTAAAACCGACTTCACATCGCTTACTTGTCTATAAAAGTCCACTGCCGCTTAAGTGTTTAGGCTAAGAACGGTCCTCGATGTCGTTCAATATTCTTTTCTGTTCACAAGACGATACTTACTTACACCATAGAAAGTAGAAATGTCACAAATTTTCGACGAAAAGATGACTATGTTCTGGCGAGATGTAAAAAACGGCACATTTTTAATAAAATTTGGCAATTATTTTTTAGTGGCTCTTGAAATAATTTAAAACTAAAACTGAAAAAATCATAAAGTCTAACTAAAATGTCCCAATTGCTGGAGTTCGAAAATAAAAAGATTCAAACATCAGGAACGTGGGCCCTGGGTTTTTATCCCCACCTGACCTCCCTCTCGTGTCCCTCTTAATAAACATTGTTATCATTATAGATAGGCTGGTTATTCTAAGTCCCTTAGCACAGCGGTTAAACCTATTTTACTATCCCTTTATTCAATAAACCGTGGTAGAACATATAATGCCTACTTGCGAATTGCTTCACTGCTAAATTATCAATGAGTGCTTTAGAATGAGTATATTTATCTCCGAACAACTCCTCTTCATAAGGTGGGGACTTCTTCCAATTTTATTATACTAAGATGGGCTTAGAATCACTGTATAAATTTATTCACATTCAGTGATAACCCGCGGCTGCATCTGACTTTATTAGGAGGCCTCCAATTGGCTCAGAGGTTGGGCCAAGGGAGAGGAAAACAGCAAAAAATCATCTTTCCGAGTCGAGCCGGTTTTCCGACTGACGAGTTTGCATGCAGACATTCGATATCATTGAGTGTACATAGTCATCCTCGGACTCGAACCTCCCGCTCGCATTAGTTAAACGCAGTGAATACACGACTCAGGCGTACTTCACAAACGGTCGCCCATCCGAATGCTAGTCCCGTTCAAAATGACTTAAAGTCTGCGACGCGCGCGAGTCGAATGCAGCTAATGTCGTCTGTTTTATCAAATATTATGAATGCCTCGTTAAAGGAGGAAATGTTCCCCGGCATGTAGGTCAGGTATTGTTCGTCCTCTTCCCAAATGCGCTATGCAGGTTGCATGTGTAACCAAATAGTTATAAATTCAGCACATATTAAAAATTGATTGTGAATATTCAATAAAAATTAAAATATCTCAGAATTTTGTTCAACAAATACTTATTCTATTTTAATTAAAGTAAACGAATTTCGCTTATAAAATTATAAAATAGGCGAATGTGGCTACTAAACTTTAATTTCACTCACGGCACTCATTTTCACACTTATAAACGGACATAATAATACGATTCATGAAGAAATACATTTAAATAAATATGAATAAAAATAAAACGCAGACGAATTGTCCCATACCATTTTTGTCGATGATCCTCCTGATGAAAAAGAATCTTGTTGTAAGAGCAAAATTGATGTTCAAAATAGCGATGTGGGCCAAGCAGAAATTGGCGAAATTTAAAAATCCTTCAATTCCAATAAAGCAAAATTGTGGCATCTTTCTTAAAGTCATTATTAAGTCTTGATTGATGTCAAGATTGGAACAAGAGAACGGTAGTAAGATACGCCACTGTAAAAATTTATGGAAATTAATAAAAAACCTTTTCAATAAATTGTATCTCAAAAACGTGTGCACGTAAACACTTGTAGATTCGTACCTGGCGTCGTTTACTTTCACTGATTTTTTATTAAGCTGAACTGTCGCCATACGGCGTATAAACAAAAATCAAGAGTATAAATTAGTATGTGCTTATTGCAACGTCTGACTGCGTTCTCACTTGTAGCTTGGGACTCGTCTACAATATCACGACTTGGCCCGCGCTTTTCCGCGATTCCGCGCCTTCACGCTCTACACGAGAAAACTCGATCGCTTATTGGCTTATAATTCGAAAACGCCTATTCCCTAAAGCATATTCATGTCTTACGTCATCGTAGACACATAAATATATATATATATATATATACTTGTTATAATTTATATTATAGAATTATTCGGTTAATGTACCTAGCTTTCGTTATCGAATGAATAGACACATCACTTAACATAATATTACATTCTTCCACACACAATTATAATTTTTATTTATTTTTTATTTCAGTTATAAATAATTACAATCTTCATTAAAATCGTATGTGAATAAAATCCGGAAAAGGCAAGAAATCATCTAAATTAGCTAGGATTTTCTGAGTCTTCTATCTCAGTCAATTCATGTGAAATTTTACCATAATCTTTTGTTATTTGATGAGGTCCATAAAATGAATTAAAAAATTTCCTAGTGACCTTATGAAATGCATCCGATTGTTTTGGAATGCGAAGAAAACCCAATCATCCTTTTGCAAAACAATTCTCGAATGAGTCTTTTGAGTTCGACCTCGCTTTCTGAAATTCGCGTTAATTCTGCTTTGCCAAAACAATTTTCGCATTTCTTAATACCTTCTGATTCGGGAAAATTGATAAGATCTTGAATTTGATCAATAGGTCTTACATCAAAATTCAATTCGAAAGGAGTATATCGTGTACTAAAACGCGTTGTTATATTTTTAAAAAATACGCTATCTTGGATACACTGAGCCCATCTGGTATGCTTATCAGAGAATAATGTGCGAAACAAACGAACTAATTCCTTCATAACCCTCTCGGCTGGGTTACTTTTTGGATGTCTGATTGAACAATAAATTGCTCAAATTTCCGATTCACGCAATCTATTGCTCCATTCTGGTGATGTAAATTGGGATCCTTTATCCGCTAAAACCCTTTGGGGCTCACCCACTTCTGGAATGTAAAAATCGAATAATTTTTTCAAAGCGATATCAGTGGTTTCCCTTCTAATAGGGCACAACTTAACATACATTGAGGAAGCATCCAAAACTACAAAGATATATTGAACTCCTCCACTTGATCTTGGCAAAGGTCCATAAAAATCAACAGTAACTAGATCGCAAGGTTTTTTTTGAGTGGACAAGATTTTATTGAGATTCCATCTTTATATTAAGATTTTTGACTCATTGACCTAAATCACACGAAAGACCAAATTTCTTAATATCACGATTCATGAATTTCCAATAATTATATTGTCCTAAATACATTGTAGTTTTATATACACACGGGTGACCTAATTAAATCATTAATAATTCTTTTTTATATAAAGATACTGTCCCTCCAACGATTCTAGATTGGTTAGATTGTCGCGTAAATCCTTACCCAAAACGATTTCATTGCCAAATTAATCAGACATCTCAGAATCTATTTAAAAATGCAAAACATCTATGGACAAACTATGAAGCTGTCTAGTTTCAAACTTTCCTTGAGGATTTCGAGTAAAGAAATCAGCCACAACATCATCTCGACCATGACAATAAAATACTTCAAAATTATATTGTTGAAGAACAATACTTTAATGAATTAATCTAGCGTTTAGATATGCTGTTGTGTTCATAAATGTAATACCCTTGTGATCAGTAATTATTTCGAATTTACCACCCATTAGGTATATTTGAAGCTTTGTAATAGAATATACAATGGCCAAGAGCTCTTTTTCGGTCGTTGTATAATTCCTTTCGGCAGCATTCAAACATCGATTAAGAAGAGAAATAATACGATGATTACCCCATTGGTACCAAACTCCACTAATACCAAGGTCGCATGCATCAGTTTGCAACTCATATTTAGCGCCTAGAATAATATGACTTAGTTTTATGCTATCAAGAAACGCAGCTTTCATAACTTCAAACGATTCATCATGTTTATTTTTCCAAATCTATGGATTTTTCTACTTTAAATGATATCTAAAAAGTTCTTATAGATTAGCGTGACGAGCAGTAAACTGACGATAATACGTACAGATTCTTATAAATTGCTGCAATTGGTTTCTGTTTTCAGGATTTGGGAAATTTCTAATAATTTCATGTTTATCTGAGAGTGGCCGAATTCCATCAGTTGAAAGCTCATAACCGAGGAAATTAACCTTTTTTTTGACAGAAAATGGATTTTTTCAGTTTTAATGTGAAATTATTTTCTTGTAAAACAGTGAACACTAATTCTACTGCTTCTAAATGATCATAAATTGAACCAAGGGATAGCTATTAAAAAATCATCGATGTATAGAGTCAAAATCTTTTCCAATTGATTACCGAGTGCAAAAGTCTAGTGATCACATGAAAGCTGAACCTGCCGTATTTAAGCCGAATGAAATTCGACAGAATAGGTAAATCATTGAGTCATGCAAAAATGCAGTATATTTTCGTGAACTTTCGTGCAACTGAGTCTGCCAGTATCATGTAGCTAGGTATGTTATCGACATATTGCTTATTCCATGAAATTTTTGGATTAACTCATTGATTAAAGGAGGTGCTTCCTGATCAGACTCAATAATGTTATTGATATAACGAACATCGAAGCATGCACGAACTGAACTATCATTTTTTATGACAATTCTGAGCGGATTGCAATATGGGCTATCTGATCGTTCAATAATTCCAGGTCGTATCACTTCCTTTATACTTCCATTGACTAGTTCTCGATAAGCAAAAGGAATAGGATACATTTTTCTCACAACTGTTTTATGCGGTTTCACTTGAATTTTATATGCAAAAGTGTCAGCACTATTAGTTTAGGTGTGAAAAGTTTTTGAAATTTAGACATAATTTTTACCAAAACTTTCCTTTCATCATCTTTAAATCCCGTAAGTCCAGCTGAAATAGCCAGGAAATCATTCAAGAAACTATCAGTATCAGATGAATTTTTCTTGCAACTTTTTTGTAACATGTCCAATTCAGTTAAAAATTTACTCTCTTCATAATTCTCGAGATCAAAATCTTTTTCATATAACAATTTCCCACAGACTAATTCGACGGAAAAAATTCCTTCTGTAATTTTCTTTTCGTAATCATCGTTAACATTACTAGAATTTATATTGATAGAATTCGTTTCTTGGTTTTAATGGATGATAGATTTATCAAGATACATTATATTATAACTAAATAAGTTTCCCAACATCGCAAAAATATTTACATGAGTACGGTCATTATCAAATTGTTGAGAATGAGTCATATCATTTGTTGTATGATTCTCAATCCTCATATTAGAAGAGTTCATATCTTTTATTGCATGAGACTCATCTAAAACACAAGATATAATAGTATTGTTTTCTAAATTACTGGTATCAGATCTCGTATTCTGTAGAAGAGATTGATTATCCCCTTGAATATTCATATTTTTTTCTTGACTTTCTAAATTTTCATTAAATTTGATCATTTGTATATAAGTTATATTATCATCTCTTTTGGACACTAAAATTCTCTCGGAGGGTATCCCGTCGAACGAAACAAACGAATTAGGTACAGGTGCTCCCGAAATTAAAATTTAAGAATGCTCGTAATCTATTATTACTTTATTACCGATGAACCAATCATTTCCAAGAACTACAGAACTGGAAAGTCCTGGCACAACTAGAAAAGAAGATTGATATTTACGGCCACCAATTACAATTTCATAAAGAATTTGTTTTTTTATTGTGGTAGGCTTTTTTCCGATAGCTGTTAATAATAGAACATTAGACACCGGCAATTCAACTAACTTTCCATGTAGAAGCCAATATTTATCAAATTCATCAGATATTGCAGTCACCTGGCTGCCCGTATCAATTAATGCTGAAGTAGGTACCGAAAAGAAACATACTATCATTCGAAGGCATAACGGAATCTTTACGTGATGTTTCGTTATACTTGGATCAACTACACAATCAAGATCATTTGATACATTTTCAAAATCTTCATACAAATGTCGGCTCGACATTCCCATTGATAACATCGAGCCTAATTCAAGTTTAAATTACCGCGATAAAAATTAGATTTAATATGATTTGATTGTGTCGGTAAACGAGGTGGTGGAATACTCATTTTAGGTAATTGCGAAAAATTCTTTTGATTAGATTGATTCGAATTAACGTATAAAATTGCTCTGAGGATTAGGCTGACTGGGTGCTTGCTTCTTTTGATTGCTAATTTTCTCATTAAATGTTAAATCCAACTGCGAGAAGGCTTGGCTAATTGTGTTAAAATCAGAAAAATCTGCAGATGCCAGAACTTCTCGAACGCGAATTGGCATTTGCTGCACGATAGTATAATAACTTCGTATGCTTCCATTTTCGAAATAAAATACTCTGCTTCTTTTACCTGATTTAAAAAATAGGTTTGCAAACTATCTTTATTTGTTTAAAAACGTTTCGCGAGTCAATTGGATTTAATTTTTACACGAATCGGTATCGAGTATAATTCAGTGATGAATTTAGTTTTAAAATCATCCAAATTTGTTAGAGTATTTCTCTGTGTTTCAAACCATGACTTTGCTCGACCTTCAAAAGCTCTATCAAGAATATTTAATCGATTAGTATCCGGGATATGTTTTCAAGTATAAACTTTTCGAGAAATTAATTCATATTTTGCGGTTCTACAAATTTAGGGGGTTTTGCTACAAAATGCATTGCCCGAAGGCCATCAACTAAAGTCTGTATAAGATTATTCCCTATTTCTACGTTCCCAGGATTCTCTTGCACTACATTTCTATGTTGCGCGACTTGAGCTCTTATTTGTGTCAACTGATATGATAATAATACGATTCATGAAGAAATACATTTACATAAATATTACTAAAAATAAAACGCAGACGAATTGTGCTATACCATTTTTGTCAATGATCCTCCTAATCAAAAAGAATCTTGTTGTCAGAGTAAAATTGATGTTTAAAAAAGTGATGTGGGCCAAGCAGAAATTGGCGAAATATAGAAATCCTTTAATTCCAATAAAGTAAAATTGTGGCATTTTTCTTTAAGACATTATTAAACCTTGATTGATGTAAAGTTTGGTTCACTTCCACTGATTTTTCTAATAGTTGAACTATCGCCATACGGCGTATAAACAAAAATCAAGAGCATAAAATAGTATGTGATTATGGCAACGTCTGATTGCGTTCTGACTTGATGCTTGGGACTCGATCTTTTATTGGCTTATAAGTTGGAAACGCCTATTATTAAGCATACACTTGACTAATTTGTCATCAGATGCTTGTAAACGGCTTTTATTCCTCACAATTTATCATTAAAAAACTCACTCAAACATATGAAATCAAATTCGATTCAAATTTCCCCTTACAAGTTCGAACCTTGGAACAATGAAAAATATCATAGACTTTCATTAAAAAAAAAGAAACGTCCGAATCGGATTACTAGTTTCGTCTGAAAATTGATTTGTCCACAGAAACTATTTTTTCCGTGGCGCCCATCTCCCCACTTGAAGAAGTAGACGTACAAAAGGACGTAAAAAACGTATAAAAGGACGTACTTAAGGATGTACAAAGGGACATAGCAAAGGACGTCTCAACTTGGGATATAAAATTCCTTTGGTACGTTCTTTTATACGGCCTTTGGTACGTTCTTGCGTACGTCCTTTGGTACATCGTTTCTGGCGTCATTTCCTATTTGAAAAAAAGCGCTTGAAGATTTTTTTTAGTTTAACGTTTCTTAGATGGGTACAAAGGTCAGGAAAAAGTGTAGTTGAAATTAAAAAAATATATACTCTCTAATCACATTGACTCTTTAATAACATATAAAGGATCATGAACATAGTACGTTACACATTTTCCGTTGTTGAAATAAAGACGAGAATAAATTTCCTTGAAGCAAAGCAAACAAAAGAAAAACGTGTGACGTATTATGTGCGCGAGCCCTAAATCTTTTAAGTTGTAGAAACAACGTACGCTGAGAAAGAAAATTAATCTTTGTCGAAAACTAAATTGTTTGGTTGAAAATTCGTTCATTAGGATTGAAAATTCACTTTTAATGTTAAAAAAATCAACTTTTTTGGTTAAAAATTAACTTTTTCATTGAAAATGATACTGCCTTATAAAAAATTCGTCTTTTCGCTCTTTTCGGTGACTGTCGGTTAAGGGAATCCTGTAGGTTAGAAGTGGCCTAGCCTATTTACATGAAATACTACTTTTAGTTTAATAATTTCTAGTCCTAATGGCTTCATCAACGCTTTTATACTGTTTGGCGACGTTGGCACCAGTTGGCTTGGATTTTATTATGCCACTGAACGAATCAAGAACAAAAAATTTTATATATGATGTGAATTACGTTTTTCTTGAGAAAGAGGAACATTACTACTTTATTTTTTGGCACTCAACTACCGCAGGAGTCTACTGCATTGGCACTATAATGTCATTCGATATGATGCTGTACCTTTTTGTAAAACATGTTAACGCGATGTTTCTAGTTTTAAGGTAATATTTATATTCATAAAAATTCAGTAATTGCATTAGATTTCAAAACTGTATTTTACTTTTCATATAAATTTTCATAGACTCCGATTGAAGAATCTTGTGGAAAGCAATGCCATCAATCAAAATTTAATGAAATATGATTATACAAGAATGGAAGAAAGAACTATATCCTGTATAGAGTTATACAATGATATAATTGTGTTCGTATTTATACACAAATTACGTATGAAGAATAATGAACAATACATCAAAATATAATTATTACAATTTCAAACTCAAGGATACTGATTACTAAGATGTTTGCAAATAAAATTGGATAAAATTATTTTGTTCTAGATTCACCAACAACATCGAATCATGTTTCGCGACTTGTTTAAGTCTCACAATGGGAGTTTCAGCGATGATTATGTGCTTTCAAGGAGTGATGGTAAATTATTGAAAATTGCCTAGAAAACCCTAAATATCATTTATTATAACTTTATTGATGATTTTGACAAAAACACTTATTTAAGCCTTATTTCATACAATATTTTTATACAGATTGTGGTGAGACTTGATCAACCTGACTTGGTCATAATGTTCGCGACATATTTTATCTCTCAAGCGATTCACCTTTTTTTCGATTGTTATTCTGGACAAATGTTACTGAATGCTAGTGGATCTGTTTCAACATATATGTTAGTGTTTTGTGTAAAATGTTTATTTATTTAAGGAATGAATGAAAAATATGATTTTCCAATGCATTATTTTTTGTGTTCTTGTGAACAAGTAAAGCACACTAGAAATCAATGGTAATCAAAGCACCGACATAATATTATGAAAACGATATAACTTTTCTAGGATTTAACAGGCTTTCTTCATGAAACATATAATTTTTCAACATTTGATAATGTTATTTGAAATAAAAAAAGGATATTCCCGACGGTTTCGGTCAGGACTTTTTTTTGTTCAAGTTGCAAAACCCGTTTTGTTTGTTAAATAACGAGAAATTGAATGAGCTTCATTGTGATGATGCATGATTTAATACACTATAATTTCTTTAAACTTGCAAATCGGATAAAAATTGATTTATCCAGAGGCAGCTTATTTTTTGTAAATACAAAAGCAAATAATATGAATACTTAAAGATTCAGTATTAATATTTGTAACACTAAATTTTTTCAGATACGATTCAAATTGGAACATCATGCCTCAGAAGCAGCAAAAGCTGTTGTTGATGACGATGTTGAGAAGCATAAATGAGTGCCATGTGACAATTGGAAAATTCATAATTCTAAATCATGATACTTATAGTAAAGTAAGACAACGACAAACTCATATTACATTTTTTTCTTAAATTTTGTTTTAATTATGAAATAAGAATATATATTTTTTTTAAGCTGATGAAGACCGTTTTCTCGTACCTGAGTGTTTTAATGTCTGTACGCGAGTGATGATTTTATATGATGATTTAATTGTAAATTTGTAATAATTGCATAAAGTGGCAATTTCGCAAAGTCTTATTTATGATTTAAAATAATTCAACAGTGTGTTTTCCTTCCTTTACGTTATCCTTGAGATTTTAGATTATAACTACTGTAATCCGAAGCATTACAATTGCAAATCGAAGTAAAGCACTTGTAATCCAGTGTAATCGAATTCTAATTTAGCGTAATCCATTTATAATCTGCGTATTTTGGAGTACTTCAGGTAATCCAGGTAATGCACTTGTAATCCAGAGTGATGCACCTATAAAAAAATAAAAGAGTTATGAGCTTGAAAATTTCCAATTTGAGAAAAAAACGTTTGAAAAAATGTATCCCAACAAAAATATTTAAATGAAATAAATAAATTACGAATAGAAATTTTTTTCACAATAATATTTATTCGCGAACAATTGAAATTATTAATATTTTTATTCAGTCAACAATAATATTTTCAGTTGAAATGAAATTATAAGTTTCATGAACAATTATACAATATTATTGTTAAAATCAGAGTACAGTCAGAGATCCAATTTTTATTTAAACGAAAATTATAACGAAAAAGTTAATAATGTATGAAAACTTTCACCTCAAATTGCATATGGCGAATTAGAACAAATAATTAGAAAGAAAAATTTGAATAAATATTTTTCAAAATTTAGGCTTTCTCTTCGTCAGATCTACTTTTCGGACATATTCGGTTATATTAAAGGAATTTGGATGGAAGCAATATTATAATGGAGAAAATTTCTCTATGGAATATTCCTGTTATTATTATAAACAAATGCATTATTCAGGCATTTGTCGACAGAAATTTTTTTTTTCGATGTCAGTTTTTTAAATTAAGAACATCATGGTAATTTCGGCAAAATTCATAATTTATTGATAAATCTTGTGATTTCTTTGACAAATCTAATTAACAAATGCATTATTCGGGCATTTTCCGACGGCAAAACTCGTTTTTTTAAATGTCAGTTATTTCAATTGAGAATGAATTCCTTGAATTCCATGAATTCCTAGAATGCCATCAATTCCCTGAATCCCATGAATTCCTTAAATTCCAATTATTCCTAGAATTCCATGAATTCCTGGAACTCCATGAATTCCCGATATTCCATGAATTCCTGTAATTACACGAATTTCTCAAATTGCATGAATTTCTTGAATTACATAAATTCCATGAATTCCTTGAATTCCATGAATTCATTGAATTCTATGAATTTCTAGAATTTCATGAATTCATAGAATTCCATGAATTCATGGAATTCCATGCATTCGTGAAATTCTATGAATTTCTTGAATTCCTTGAATCCCATGAATTCCTTGAATTCCATGAAGTCCTTGAATTTCTCGAATTCCATTAGGTCCGTGTATTCCACAAATTCCATGAATTTCTAGAATTCCTGGAATTTCTAGAATTACTGGAATTCCTAGAATTTTTTGAATTCCTAGAATTTCATTATTCCATAAATTCCATGAATTCCTTGAATTCCTTGATTCCCATGAATATCCTCGAATTCCTTGAATTCCTAGAATTACAATTATTTCCAGATAATTATCCTAGAATTCCATGAATTCCATGAATTCCTGGAACTCTATGCATTCCTAAAATTCCATGAATTCCTTGAATTCCATGAATTTCTAGAACGCCGTGAATTCCATGAATTCCATTAATTCCATGAATTCCTTGAATTCCATGAATTCCTTGAATTAATTGAATTCCATGAATTCCTTAAATTCCACAATTTCCATGAATTCCATGAATTCCTTGAATTCCATGAATTCCTTGAA
>JAABKJ010000410.1:0-50695 GCA_011634705.1 Andricus grossulariae | reverse complement strand
CTTTTCTTGACATGTCCATGTCTCGCTACCGTATAGTACAGCCGGTACAAATAAAGATTTATATACGGTCATTTTAGATTTTGTTTATTTGTTTTTTTTTCTCTCTGAAAATGGACCCTGCTCTACCGATAACCTTCTTACCCTCATTTATACGCCTATCTAACTCCTCATCTATTTTTCCGTCGCTACTGAATAGGCTACCCAGATATATGTATTTGTCCACTTGTTATAATCTCTCATCATTTAGGACAATGTTGCACATTGTTTTCTCACTTTTTCCTTCAAACACTACTACCTTCGTTTTATTGACGTTAATTTTGAGGCCCATGTTCTTCATGCTTGTATTAAGTTTATTCAACATTCTCTGCAAGCCCTCGATTGATCAAGATTCACTATAATCCAGTCAGTCACGTTTCACTGATTAATTGTTGTCAGTGAAACGTGACTGACTGTATTTAGTTCAAAAGTTGATTTTTAATATTGATATATAGTGGACTAATTCAAACTATAAAAGAGCAACCGACAATATTGCGATCAGTTTGAAAAAATTTAAATCATAATTCAAAAGAATTCAAAGGATTAAAAATAATTCAAAAGAATATTGTTGCCTAGTACTATGGGTTGTATTATGGTTACCTGTGCTCACTTTATGAGCACTTTGTATCCACATAGGCATCAAATAAATTTGCTTTCTCATAGAGCTCATAGAGGGAGGTTTAATTTTACGATTGTCACTAAAAAAACTGACGATCAATCAATGTGCCATGTTATAACAAGCATCTTTTTAAGATATAACAGTATACTGTTATATATTTAGAATATTAAATAAGATTTCCTTATATAAAGAAAATAAACCATTTTTTTTTTAATTTTATAAATCGCTATTGATAGATCATGAAAGGTCGCCAAAGGATCCTCAATAGATCATTCGAAGCGACTCAAAAGCGCGAACAATTACATCAAATGCAGTACTGTTATATTCCCAATATCAAAAAAGTTTTCTTCTCATAAATAAGATAAATAATTTTCTTTAAAAATTAAAAAACTATTGTTGCTAGGTCATGGAAGGTCATGAAAGTTTCTTAAACAGGTCAATCGATGCGTCTTGAAGACGCGAGAAATGCATCATACAGAGTACTATTGTATGGATTCCCATTATTAAAAAAGTTGTCCCCATATAAACAATATAAACAATATACTTTATAAAGTTTTATTTAGAAATCGGTATTGCTAGATCATGAGAGGTCATGAAAGGTTCGTCAATAGGTTAATCGACGCGTCTCGAAGACGCGAACAAAAAAGTTTTTCTCAAATGAACAAGGTAAATCTTTTATCTTCAAATAATTAAACGCAAAAAAACCTCTACAATTGGCCGATCTAGCTCAAAATCGTATCATACCACACAAACATTTTTTTTAAATTGCATTTTTAGTTCTTGTGGTCGAATTATTTCGAAATATGGTAAAAAAATAGATTTGAAAATTTACATAATTACAAAACTCCCTCTATGAGGGAGCAATTAAAGTGAATCCAAGGAATTAAAAATTATATCCAATTAAATTGAATTTTTGCAATGGAATTTAATGAAATTGAAGCAATTTCAAAAGAACTAAAGCAAATTGAAGCACATGCAAAGAAATGCAGAAAAATTTTAGGAACTTCAGAAGAATTCAAAAGAATCCAAGTTGAGATAAGCGTATTTGAATTAAGAGATTGCAAAAGAATTCAAAAGAATTGTATAAAGTACAACAGATTTCACGTGAATTCAAAAGAATTCAGAAATCACCCTGAATTCAGTGGTGCTTGCACTTTAAAGTTGAATTTTGAATGGGTCAGATTTGAAATTGTGTAATTTAAAGACCTGAAAAATTCAGATTATTATCGATGACTTTCAGATTAAAACTTGTACATTGAATTTTTAATTTTCTTAATTTTTAAATGATATTATTTAGAATTGTTGTTCTACTTTGGAAATTCTTAATTGAAAAGTTATATCACTCATAAGATTTACACTATTTCGAATTTTAATTTGGGGATTTCCAATACTATATAATATAAAATCTTCAAATGTCAATGCTTTTAAATTTTTTAATCTTGAATAATTAAATTATTGATTCTGGAAGGTTTGTTATAAAGGCTGCCGATAAAAAATGTTTCATAAGTGTCAATCATTTTGGAAATTTTTTCTTAAAATGAAAAGTCTTGAATTCGGATTCAACCAGATTTCAAATTACAGGATCATTTCTATTTTTATTTTATAATCACTTGCAATCAGGTACAAAGCGTCTAATCAGTATGTATCGAAATTCGAAGATATAAGCCCCTCGTTTCTACTTATCCAAATTTCTGCTGGAATTAGGTATTTTATAATAAGTCAGAAGCATTTTACTTGAAAGTTGACAATTTTCAATTGCTCATATATAAATAAAAAAAACCGAACACACAAATAGGAAAAGAAAAGATTTATTGTTATGTGATAGCGTGCTCAACTGTTCTAAAGACTCTGTAGATCTATCCTAACCAAAAGTCACAAGACTACACCCATTCATTATGACACCTAATATGTTTTCGCCATTAATTCTGATCATGGCATAATTAAAATGAACGTGTCCACTTTCATTTAGATAATTACTTTCGTTTTGAGTAATGCTAAAATAATGCTTCTGGCGAGGCTTCTGGTCGCTCCTGTGCCAGTACCCTTGTCTCTGGGGTATTGCGACCTTGTTCTTGATTACACTTGCCTCTACTTTACATAAAGTTATGGCATCAAGTCGCTCTTGGTTACTCATTTTCATTTACTTTGCTATAAATAACCTAGTGACAATTACCCAATTAGCGCTTTTAAAAATGTCAGTTTGGTATAGGTACACATACAGCTTTGCTGTAATCAATTTCTGTACCTATTACTCTTCGCCTTAAGATCTTTTCTAAATATCTCACTTGACATTAATTGGTTTCCAAGCAAGGTTTGGGTCTGCAAATCGCTTCATTCGGGCTTCATAAGACGTGACTTACCCGAAGGATTATCGAGAAATAATATATGGTACAAACTTGTTGCTGTTACTGGCCATACATGGACAAACTGATGCCGAGTAGCCGTCGGAATTAGTATTTGAAAAAAGATCCTTGCTTGTGCCACGTATACCTGCTGTATTACCTGTTCACAGTCCTTACCTCGGTGAATAATGTGTAACGGACTGACCTTGCAAAAAAAAGTGGGTCGATCATTTTGCTGACCACGTACCATTTATTCGGCACTTTTAATGATGAGATTACAATTTATTTCCGTATAATAATTCAAACTTAGGACCAACAGATTATTTATCAAACTCGTAGAAGCCTCTGGAAACATTGTCAGGCCTTACAGCCCTATTTTCTCAAAATTTTCAAAGTTCATTTCCTAACTGACATATTTCGAGAAATCCAAATTCATAAAAATACAAATTAGATAGCAAGAAGAAAAAGAAAATTTTGGTGTACGAACATGAAAGCACTTAAACTAAAATCAATCCAACACTACAACAAAATATATTTTTAATGCATCCCAATTAGAAAGGATTGCAAATTTTTCACAAGTCTTCAGAATTTGAAAACATCTAAATTAGAAAAAGGAGCCAATTTCCTAATTGGAAAAATAAAAAAGAAACATTATACTGAATTTATTCAATTTGATTTATTTTTTAAATTAAAACATTTAATTATTGAACCTTTAATATTTTTTTAACGCATAATAATTTGTAAAGGACAAGAAACCTCTTAAGAAACTGGAATAACTTTAAATGCTGACGACTGCCAATCCTGTTTTAGTTACGTCTGATTGTGAGTGCAGGATGTAGGTCTATGGTATTATTAAGACAATGCTGTTGAGATAGATTTTCAGTACGTAGAGAAAAATCCTTTTACAATTCGTAATTTATATAAACTACATATAAAATGCAGATCCGTTTTAGACGTGACCCAGATTCTATCAGTTTTATAGAGATTTAATTCAAATTTGGATGATCGCTAAATGAGCACCTCGCTCTCGATGTATTTATCAACATTGCTGCTAAGTGCAACGACGAAAGTGACCATTTCCATTTATGACTACTGTTTTCGATGTCGCAATTTAAGTAATCGGAAACAATAACACTGACAACAAAATTAAGGTCTGGTCATTTGGCAGTTTTTATCATGAGAATATTTTCATCAGAAATCTACCCAGTGAGAATGCACAAAAAAGTTTCACATTTGTTACAGCTTATAATTTTCTTTTATGCCTTAAATTTAAAAGAAGCCTATTTTTTGGCATAGCAAAGCCTTTTTTGTTTAAAACAATTAAAACAAGAACCTATTTCTTAAAATAACACTTTTTTTCTGTGTAGAGGGTAAGATTTCTGACGCAGTCATTTTTACTATTCACAATTGAAGAATTTGCAATTGCAAATCCATAAAATTGAATAAATTTCCATTTCAAATCTTCAAAATTCAACTATTTCAAAAAAAGCATTCAAAATTGCATCATTATCTATTATACACATAAAATATTGAAGAGTTTTCATTTGCAAATATTAAAAAGTTGAAGAATTTTAAATTGCAAATTGTTAAAATTGAAGAATTTTTAATTATAAATCTTCAAAATTGAACTATTCCAAACAACGTCTTATTCCAAAAAATCAAAATTACATGTCTTTAAAAGAAAAATCTTGAAAGTTGAATAATATGTAATTATATATTTTCAAAATTTAAGAAGAATCATTGAAATTAAAGCGTTTTTATTTTTCACAATTTAAATAATTTTCATGATTTACATTTGAAATTTCTTCAATTTGGAAGATTTAGGATTAAAAACTTCAATTTTGATCTTCGAAATCGTCAAATTTTAAGAATTTTTATTAATAAATCTTTAACATTGAACAATTTTCAATTGTAACTCTAAAAAATTGTAGAATTTTCAATAGTAAATCTTTAAATTTGAAGATTTTTTAATTTTTACAATTGTCAAATAAAAATTATGTAAGTTTTAAGTTTTACAGTTAAAAATCCTGTAATTATGATGTTTCATATTCGACATTTCTTCAATTTGGAATTGAAAACTTGACTTTTGATTTACAAAATCATCAAAATTTTATATTTATAAATCTTTAAAATTGAAGAGTTTTTATTTGTAAATCTTCAAAATTGAACTAATGGAAGACATCAGTAAGACTCGAAATTCCAGAATGTCTTAAGAAAATTTTATTACAATATAAAATCCCACATTAACTTATAAATTTTTTCTTCGATTCTAATTCCTGCTGGGATAGAATCTGATATTTAAATGAAAGTTACAGATTACTGAAAGCCGATTAAAATAAAAATTAAATTAAAATGTTATTAAAGCCGATGTATCTATTTTAATATTAATTTCAATTTATGCTTATTAATTATAACTTACAGTAATTTAAATTGAAGCATATATTTCAAATTTAACTAGAAAATTAGGCAATCAAAATAAGAAACACGTAAGTAGCGCTACTTTTACTAGTTTAGAAATGAACTTCAATTAAGAAACAATTCACCTAAATTTAGGTAAAGTTTATATGAATATTTAAGAAAACGTGTGATTAAATTCTGAAAATCAGATCACTTCTAAATTTAAGGTGAAAGAAATTTGAAGACGTAACAATTCTATTATTCCTTTCCACTGTGAACGTGATGGCCTTAACTTTCCTTTTTACTTTGGGGACACCAGGTAGGACAGGTATGGTGACTCCCAAGAAGAACCTTTCGTAGTTTGTTCGTTCGTTGAATTTAAGTTTCAGGGTAGGGCGCTCGGGCGCGACCCCACATAATTTTTAACACAATAGGTTTCTTCGCACACTATCGTTCTTCCAGACCCACACCAGGCAACTGGATACATCGTGATACACGTCGTACGACGTACATCGTTTTTTTTTTAGAGATTTATGGGCATTGGGTACTGTACGTTAGTTAGTAGGCCCGTTAGGGACTTTTGGGGTGAATGCCTTCTTCTGTATAGGTACAATATCAATTTTTATTACAATTCAAAAATTATTCTTATGCTTTAATTGTTAAAGATTTTCGATCATTTAAAAACGATTTCTGAATAAATGTACAATTAAGTAACCAATGCGAGGTTACAAGTCAAAAACTGATTTAAAATTGTAATTTCATTTCAAACGCTTCAATTTAAAATTGGATAATATTCAGGATATTTTCAATTTTGGAAACTATTGTACAATTTGGATTGAATGAAACCGAGAAAGTAGGCGAATACTGTTTGAAACTTCTTTCGCTTAGAACGCTTATTTAAAGGAATTTTTTTAAATTTCTATTCAAGCGACTGACTTAACTACGATCTTTTCAATTATTACAAAAAATTTGTTGAAATGTTGATTAATAATCGAAAATTGAGTTAACGGTACGAATTTGGAAGCAACAATTCGGAAGAATGCCGTCAACTTGAGTTAACGGTACTCTGTGAGATGAAACCCCGGGAAACTGTCACAATAATTCGGAAGAATACCGTTAACTTAAATAAAAATAATATTTATTATTAATTATTATCATCATTAAATTCATATTAAATTCCTAATAAATTATTTCATTATTATTGAATATACTTTTCAGCAATTAATGTTAATTAATGTTTAATTATTTCGAAGTAATTTTTCTAAATAAATATTTGAAATACTTAGAAGCAAGTAAAAATAATATAAATATAGTAACACTATTATTACTTATTGTTTTTATTATTTTATTAATTATTATACTAATGCAAATTATAATGTTATTAGTATTCAAATTTGAATGTTTTAGGTATTTCTATTTAAATAATGACATTTAAACTATGAATGCTGATTGTTAATTATTAATGTGATTGTTAATATATGTGCGGAAACTAGAATGTTTAAATTCAGTAACCTTTTAATCTAAATAAGTTGACAACTAAATAAATCTAATTTAGATTTATTCAGTTATTTTATTTTTTAACTGCTCCTTTTAAAAGAGTATAAAAAAGTGTTATTATTATTCAAAATACCAGTCATTATACTATTTCATTATACATATAGATAAAAAAAACTAATCAAAATAGAAAAGGGTAGGATCGAGAACTTTGGAATGTTTCCTCCAGGATGTTTGCCTGCGCAAGTAAACAGTTTTAATCATTATTTTTAAATTAATAATTTTTATTAATCTGGTTACGGCGTTTCTGGAAATAAAGACTGTTTTTCTGGCTCCTAATTATTACGGACGAACGCCGTTAATTCGTTACGGTGCTTTTCGAAAATATTTCAGCACCAAAAAGCCATAGAATAATTTAGAGAATGCCGTTATCTCCGAGTTGACGGTATTTTTGTAGATTTTTCCGTGACGTATTCGGCCGTCTATTTTTCAGTTCACTGAGTTAATGTCCACTCAAGTGCAATGCTCTTGCTCAAATTAAATTAGAAAGTTTAAATTTAAAATTACTGAATTTTACAGACTATATTTAATGTAGTTCTTTTGAAGGTTTATAATTACGAAAATTTTGAATCCATATTTGTTAAATTTATTTAATTCTGAAGCTTTCAAAAGTAAATTTTCATTTTGAATGGTTACAAATTTTCAATTTCGAACTCTTCCCAATTTGAAATTGTTCTCTTTTTAGCACATTTTGAATGTTCAAGACTTGACATTAAAAGGTGTTCAATTAGAAATTGTGGAATTCAGGATGTTTTAAAATAGGATTTAAAAAAATGTTAGTGTTTTAAACTTGCAATTTTTTAATGTTATATAAGATTATACAGGAGTGCGGGACCGCTATATTTACTGCCATGCTTGTAGTTTCAAACTAAAAGTGCCAAGTTCAAACGGTATATTTTGACAGTTACTTTTCGAGACATAACCAAATGACAAATGTGAATGCAGCGATTGGATTCTCTATGCAAAAATATGATATATTAATTCTGAAATTAAGATATCAATTTTCATCAATTATTAACAATATTATCCTTGCTATTCTGTTCTATTAGTTTAGATAACAGATACTGTGAAATACAAAAATGTTGTATTAATATTAATTTTATATTTTAAATAAAAAATAGCGCGTGAAAAAAAATTAATCGTCCGCGTGTTTGTTTTCTAGGGTAGGATGGGGCGAGTTGGGAATAGGGGGTAATATGAGCCACTCAAATTTCTCGTAGATTATCATTTTGTTGTAACTGTTTTTTGTACTAATATCAGAATGAATGTTATCAAACTTATTTTTTTTTTTAATTTCGCTTGATGTTGCATAAATTCGGAAAATAACGAGAGTTGAAATTTTAAGACTTGTATTCTGCTTTTTTTATAGAAAAGCCAAGAATCACTCAAAATCATATTGGATTTTTTTCCCGGTGGTTATTTAGAGAGCTTATTTATTACACTTTGAATTTTTAACAGATTTTTATATAAATGTGAAGCAGAAATAGGTGACTTTTGATTTTACTTGAAATTATCATATGGGGCGGAACGAGCCACTGTTCTGGGGCGGAATGGGCCACTTCTTTCTATATACATTAACTCGCCCTCTTTGTGTAGCAATCAGTAGATTAGGATGCAATTTTTATCCGTATCAGATTTTGCCATGTGTTAATTATGGTGCGTATGGTGCGAACACATAAGAAATGATTCTAGTCGACAAAAATACTCAGAAAAAAGTATGGCAGCTGCACTGTTAGGTCTGTATTAGAAAATAATATGAGTTTTGTGGGCAACCAGAAGAGAAACACTTTTTCCGGTATATTTCTCAAGTAACTTTGCTAGAAAACTCATAAAATGCTATGAAGATAAGAAAAACATTGTTGTGGTTGGCGAACAGGGCAAACAGATAAAAAAACTGCTTAAACCCCAGCATATTTAAAATGCAGCATAGTGTTTGGAAGTTATTTTACTGTAGAATTTAATTTTTACAGAGACAATGTACATGAAAACGTCGAAAAAGTGTTGTACTTATTTCTGGTATATAATCATTGAAAAGTATATAGATATAAATCGTTTTACTACTAACTATTTGATAGAGTTAGTTACGGTAGATGTTAGGATGGAGGATTACATCATTTTAGCGTCAAATACTTTAAATGTTCTATACCATTTTTGAAAAATATGTGTAAAGTATATTTTTGTTTCATAATATTCTAATTTGATAATACTAGTACTCCCAAATAATATATAATAATTCATTTCATTAAGTGGCTTATTTTGCCCCAATGCATGTCTCATTGCGCCCCATGAGCCCCAGCCAAACGCACTATTTTTTTTTTATTTTGGTTTCTAATCCCGCATATACTTTTTTATTTACTTTTATCTCGGCGAAATTGTTAATAAAAATGTTTGTAGAATATATATAAGGACGAAATTTCAATTAATAAATTGCAGATTTCAAATACTGACGCGAAAAAGATAACTATGCCCATCTCGCCCCGCCCTACCTTAGTTTATTTAAGAAGTTGAAAATAAGACATAATGAAAGTGAACACACCGGAAATTACTTACCATATAAACATTGGATCGGATTCTATTAAGTTACAGGAATTGGAGTAAGCTCTATTGACTATCGATTTTCTGTGGTCAAGTGAAAATCAGAGAGATGATTGTAGAATCAGGTGATTATTGAAAGTAAATTAGATCCAATAGAATAAATCGGATTTCAAGAAGAGCAAATTACATGACAACAATTCATGACTGTGACCTCCTCTTGTGCAGCAATATGCACACATAATTGTATATATATATATATGTTGTGTAACAGTTATAGCATGTATTTTTTCGAAGTAAATGATGAATCAGTCCTTTTGTATCAAAATAGGAAGTGACTAAGATTTATTAACATTTGGCTTCTTCTTCGGCTCTCCGGTAAAGTATTTATCTTTCTCGTGAGGTATGACGTGGGCCCTGTTATGATGTTGTGTAGACAATTATAATAGGAAACGGTTTGCAGCATATGGTAACCGCCTTCACTTAAATTTTCTCACTACATTATAATTCATGTTCTGTTTCCTGTAAATTCTCTCACACAAAAGCTAACACTAAATTAAGGGTTCAAATGAAGCACTTAGCTACAAATTACAAATATTTTTTCAATGTCATTCGAGCATTTCCTATCAATTAGGACTTAGGTGAACTTTTAAAATTGTACTTCCCCTTTTCACCTTTCTCGCGCTTAAATGCGAATTGAATTGATAGAACCCAATAAGAAAATTCAATTATCTTTGGTTAAAAGTTCATGCTTTTTGGTAACAAATTCAACTTTTTGGTTGAAAATTTAATTATTTGTTTGAAAATTCCACAATTTTGTTAAAAATTAATCTTCTTTTGGTCGAAAATTCACCTTCCTTGATTGAAAGTTAACTTATTTGTTGAGAATTTAAGTATCTTCTAAAAACTGCATCTATTTCGTTGAAAATTTGTCTCTTTTAATTGAAAGTCCAACTATTTGGTTGTAAGTGCGACTGTTTGGTTGAAAATGAACTTTTTTTAAATTAAAAACTATTTAATTAAAAATTCATCTTTATTGGTTGAAAGGGATCTATTTGTTGAACATTCAACTTTTAAAGCTGATAATTTAACTGTATTCTAAAAAAATTTGCCTTTTTAGCTTGAAAATTCAACTACTTGGTTCGAAATGCCACTGTTTTTGGTTGAAGTTTAATCACTTTTATTTGAAAATTCGACCATTTGGTTGAAATTTTATTTTTATAGGTTGAAAATGCAATTATTTTGTTGAAGAGTCATCTTTTTTGGTCAAAAATTAAACTGTTTTGTTGAACATTCATCTTCTGGATAGAAAATTCGTCCTTTTTAATTGAAAATTCATTTTTCTTAACTAAAGATAAACTTTTTTGTTATAAATTCAATTTGCTTCTGGAAAATTCGTCCTTTTGTCTTGAAAATTCAACTATTATTTTGGTTAAAAATTCGTTTGTCTTTTAAAGAAGTCGTCTTTTTGGCTTGGAAATTGAACTATTTCAACCAAATAGTTTAATCTTTTGTCTTTTATAATTTGATCGTTTGGTTAAAGATTCATCTTTGCAGGTTGAAAATTCAACTATTTGGCTAATACTGTAATTACTTTTTTTTTAATTCGCCTCTTTTGTTTAAAAGTTTTATACTATTTGATAGTAGGGGAATGTCGTAGAGGTTGGGACACTGTATATAGGTTGGGACACTGTATATAGGTTGGGATAGCGCGTTTTCTCCATTTATTGGCACTGGAACCACCTGTTATTATTGTCACATATTAGTATCAATAGTAGCTCACTTTTTAAGTAAACTCGAGGAGATGGTTTATACTTCTTGCAGCTGCACCAGCAGAGTGTTTAAAAGGAGTAGAAAAATTATCGTGTTGACATTATTCAACCCCCATTAACTGAATATTTTCCATCGAAATTGCAAGGTAAATGAGTTCAATTAATTATAAACAGAATTTAATTTACGTTTTTCTTTGTTTTAAACAGCCTTAAAATCCATGAAAATAGTATTAAAAATTTGATGAAATGACACATTTTTTTACTCCCACACGCTATTTTTTTACTGAAAATCGTCTCTGGAGTAACTTTTGAGTTTATGTAATTAAAAATAATTGTAAAGTTGAAAATTCAACTACTTGGTTGAAAATGGAACTGTTTTTGGTTGAAGTTTGATCTCTTTTATTTATTTAAAATAATTAATAATTATAAAATAAAACTTTGAGTGGATAAAGCTGAAATTTTTAATTGCTCATTTTTATGTAAAATCCCAATTGAACAAATAAATACTTACGAAAAGGTTCATTGTGGCTGTATAATTTCTTTTTTGTCGTAATCATATGTTTTGTTCGCAAAAGTAAGCTATTTAATACACCTTCAAAACGGTGTAATGAAAGCCCAAAAATATTATCATGGAACAAAGTTATGGGCCAAAAGAAAACCCGTCCCAACCTTTACTACATTCCCCTAAATGCAACTGTTTGGCTAAAAAATTTTTTTTTTTTTAATTCAACTATTTCATTAAAAATTAATTTTTCGGGTTTATAAGTGAACTCTTTTCTAAACCATTTGACTTATTAACTTGAAAATTCAGCTCTTTTTTTTGAAATTCGTCTTCAGGTTGAAAATTAAACTATTTTTTTTGAAAATGCAATATATTTCGATTTGCAATCTTAGGAATTTAAAGCTTTCTATTTAAAATTTCTATTTAATTTAAAGCTTTCTATTGTTTGATATTGAATTATATTGAATTATTCAATATTGTATCTATATTTATAATTTTACTTACAACAATTTATTCTCCTATTTATTCTTTAATTTTCGTAAAAATACATTTTGGACTGTGAAGTCTGAATGATTAAAAAATCAATAATTTCATATTCAAATTATACAGTTTCAAATTCAAAGCCTTATTTGTTGAGTTATTTCAAGTTTAAAGATTTCAGAATGAATGCTCATGACGTTAAAAAATAATGTAAATATAAACTTCTCTCATTTGAAAATAATCCAAGTTTTTGGAATAAAGACATTAAAGTGTATTTTGATTATGCAAAGAATATTGGAAAATCACTGAGAATTGTGCATTATCTTTACAAATTTGATACCAATTTTTTCGGACTTTTTTCGATATTCCGTGCAACTTTTTTTTTGTAATTTTATGGGACTAATGTATTTTTTTAACCTTGTAGTCGATCCTAGACCTGGGTGTACTTTTTTACTATTATTAATTAAATATCTGTTTGGATTGATGGTTTAAAATACTCTCTAAATATAAATTAGTAGAAAACTAAATTAAAATAGAGCAAAGTCGTAATAATAAATAAATAGTGATTACAGTAGTTCAATTTCTACTAATTCTGCGGGTTATCATTTTCATTTTCAACGAATATTATTTTTTTTTCTACTGTAATTTAATTTTCAGACATTTACCAGTGATGTACGCGATAACGCGGTTAATGTTAATTCATTTTAAAGTAAATAGGCAATGATTACATCCTTGAAAAAGTGACAGAATCAGTAAAAATATAATTAGGTCTTATCACCCTTACAGCATACATATGTTATCTATCATCACTTCCTCGCAGTAGACTGGCAAATAAGGAGTAATATGGGTTGATAAATTATGAATGCTTTTTATTTCATTCGATCCCAAATGCTGAAAAGAGAATCCAGAATATAAATTTATAAATAATTTTTTTAAAGATTTTTAAATTAATATTTTCTGCTTCGAGCTTTACATAACTTCTGCAATATTTATTGATAACTCGCATATCTTGTATAATCAGAACTTCAAAATTATATTTGATTAAAATCGTCCACAGTACAACTTCTATTTGAAATGAAAATCATTATATGCTTTTAAATTAGGGGCCGTTTAAAAACTACGTCACACTGCCAGGCCGGAGGAGGAGGGGGGTAAAGCAGAATGTGACATCACACATGGATAATATTAATATGAATAACAATCTTTTAAAATGCTTGAAAAAATGAAAATTTGTTATTTGATTTTACAAGTAAAGTATCTACTAAAATTCCCATATTCCCCTCTTCATCCCTTTTTTAAAGAATCAGTCTTTTTCTCACTGTTCTTAAGGCTCCCTTTTCTCGTTTTTTCGAAAAACCAATTAATTTTTGTTGAAAATTAATTTTTTAACTTGAAATTCAACTATTCTATTTTTGGTTGGCAATTGATAGTTTTTAGTTGAAAATTTAACTATTACATTTTTTATTGAGCATTCATTTCTTTGTTGTTGAAAATTTAACTACCTGGTGGAAAGTTGAACTACTTTGTTAGATATTCATTTTATTGTTTGAAGATTTGACTATTTTGTTGAAAATTCGTTCTTTTTTTGTTGAAAATTAATTTTTTTTAACTACAAATTTAACTATTCTATTGTTGGTTCAAATTTAATCGTTTTTAGTTGAAAATTCAACAATTTGATTGAAACATTATGTATTTTGTTGTAAATTCATCTTTTTGGGTAGAAAATTCTTCTTCTTGATTGACAATTTCACTGCGTGGTTGGAAGTTGAACTACTTTGTTAAAAATTCATTTTATTAGTTGAAGATCCATCCGTGTGATTGAAAATCCGTTTTTTTTTGTTGAAAATTCACATTTGTAGATTGGAAATTCAACTATTTTGTTGAAAATTCAATTGTTTTTTTGAAAATTCGTCTTTTTGGATTGCAAATTCATCTTTTCTGGGTTGAAAATTCATGTTTGTTGGATTGAAAATAATTAATCTTTTTTGGAAGAAAAGTTCTGTGTTGAAAATTCAAATGTCTTCTAAACAATTATTGTTTTTGGCTTGAATATTCGTCTATTTGGTTAAAAATGCAGTTGCTTGTGGTTGAAGTTGATTCTTTTTTGTTTAAAAATTCTACCATTTCGTTATTAATTATCGTCTCTTAAAAATTTAACTTTTCGGGTTTAAAAGGCAACTGTTTTAAAACATTTGACTTTTTAGCTTGAAAACTGAGCTTTTGGTATAAACCGAATCTTTTTTGGTTGAAAATTCAAATATTTTGTTGAAAATGCAATATACTTCGACTTGAAATCTTAAGCGTTTTATATGGAATTTAATATGGTACGTTAATTTTATTCAACAACATTTTCGTGAAAAATCACCCCATTTTGCTCTGTTTTGATGATCGGTGATGTTCGGTGACGAAGAAGGGGAGGGGTGGAAAAAAGTTGTCAAAATACCGTGACGAGTTTTGGAACGGCCCCTTATACAAAAGTCATTTAAATGATTGAAAAGTCTGTGATTGTAATCTGATTAATAACTCATATGTTCACCGATTTCAAAAGTTAGGCTCTGATTTTTGCAATCATGACTAATTGTCCGAACTTCGATATCTCATGCAATAAAATTTTATCAGTGTCTCGGTCTTTATCTCGAAGATATGATTCTTATTTCTTTATTGCAGTGCAAGAGTTGATGTTTAAAAGTTGAAAAAATTTGCACTCTATTGCACAGCTTATTGGCGAAGAAACAATGAACTTGTATACTGTAAAGTAGACAGTTAGGTCGATGACTTTATCATTATAGATGTACAGCACTATTCGGTTGGCAGACCCTCTTACAGGATGTGTTACTTGAAACGCTTGAAACATCATATTATAATTAATAGCAGAGCACGAGCGAGAAACCAAAGTTACCTCCGTTTACCAGCAATAAAGAATAACGACTATTGAAGCAAAAAATAACAACCAACACGCCTTCCTCATGACGTAACTTCTGTAAATTGCATCGCAGACAATATTTCATCATTCGTGCACGTTTTGAAGGCGAAAATCGCTAGCTAATTGATTCCGCGAATTAGACGTGGATAATTATTATACAAATCTGTATTTCATAGTTTCTTTCACTTAATTCAAGCTGGAACAATTACAATTTTAAGCAATACAAAATGGAACACTTTCCAATCAAAAAATTTTACATTATTATTATTATAATATCATTAAGCCGTTTCCCTTTCGGGGTAGGCGTGAATTGCTCGGTTGGATAGTAGTAATGTGTGGATGGGTATATAGGTATAGGGTAGATAGGTATATAGGTGTAAGGTACAATCTTGTTGTAACGTCAGTCTCAAAAACTTCTGTGATATTGAAAATTTCCTAATTAAAATTTAAAAATGAGTTTCTAAAATTGAAATATCAAAGACTGCTCGGTTTAAAAATGTTCTATGTTTAGAGTCAAGTTTAAAATTACTCAATCTTTAACTTGATTTAGAAAATTGACAAAAAAAGCCCATATTGAATGTTTTAACAAATTTACAAAAGCTCACTCTATTCCTTGAAAGGCTAAGAACAATTCTATTCGTCACCAATTTGTGGAAATTGTTTTATTTAGAAATGATACGTACAAGTATTTTTAGTTATTCATTTTTTGATTGAAACAATTTGATAAATAATGTTTAATAAAAACGTGACGAATAGAATTGGCAAGAACCTATTAAGAAATAGAATTAGCTTTTGTAAATTAAAACCCAAAAATATGTAATTAACTACATTTAAATAAACAATTATGACTCCAACTATTGTTTATTATTTACGTTTAGGTTTCTCTTCTAAAATTTGTTGCAATAATCAATGGGCCTTTTTGTCTTAATTTTATAAATCATCGTTTGAGCTGAGGGAAAAGAATTTGTGCTTTGACAACCAAAAAAAGAAAAAAAGAAAAATTGAAATCGGTGAATATCTTCTGTTCTCTTTTTTGATAGTGAACAATAATAAAAATTTAGAAATTAAAAAAAAGTTTGTTCTGACCTATTTCAGATTTTTTTTAAATGTGCTAAAAACATGTTTTTTTTTTATTGGGTTAAATGCAAATTTTTTTTGGAAAAAATGAAATATGTTGAACCTGAGATTTCTGGACCTCAAACTAAAGAAACAGTTAATTCTTTTTCTTAATTAAAATTTTTTTTTGTGTTGTTTGAAACATTCCGAAATCGTGAAAAAAGTCTGAAATCTCAAAATCCCTAAAGCACGAAAAAAATATTTCCGAAAAAAAATTATATATCTTTGGTTCAAGTTGAAGAAATTTTAGGTTCGACATATTAAACTTTTTCCCAAATGTGTGCAATGCAAAAATTTGAAATTAGGCAACACACTTTTTTTTAAACTTACAATTTGTTATTATTTTTCGCTAGCAAAAACTGTGCACGCCTTTAGAAATTTAAAGATTTCAAACTATAGCATTTGAAAATAAGTGATCAAAAATTAAAGATATAATAAATATGTACAATGGATCAGCTCAACTTGCAGCGTTAAAAATTGAACACTAATTGATAGTCACCAAATAAATTGAAACATACAAAAATTATTTCATATTGTTAAATAGATCTGGATAGTGAAAGTTGTTATTAAAAGTAATAATAAAAGCACATAAATCCAAATAATTATCATCGGTGATCGATAAACTTAGGAATTTACTTTTTTTACTGATGTAGATTTTAATTTTAAATTAAGATGTTACCCTGTGAGTAAAAAAATGTAACAAATGGAGGTTAGCTGTTTTACATTGAAAGATTGCTTGAGAATTTTTGGTGCTTACATGTTCGCTATTTATAAGTATGAAATCACCGGATAAGGAACTGATAGAGAGGGAAGTCTCATTCGCAAACTGACCTGAGAATGGTCTTACTAGCATGTTTCGTCATGTATCGAAAAGTCCATCCGCCACATGTTTTTTCTATTTAAAAAATAAACCTTATTTAGAAAAACAAAAAATGAAAACTCGAATTTAAAACATTTGTGTTGATAATTATGATTGTCATCCAATTTTTATCAACACACAAAGCCACAAAGTGCAGATACAAATTATAATTCAACTCACTCCACAGCTTTATGTGTACGTGACGGTATGTCGCGCCTCGGGCGTTTATCAATGATAAAATATGTAGGCTAAGATGAAAACTATCTCATATTTTTTTGTATCTTCACTTCTTATACTCTCTATTTTGAACAAGATTAATTCGTCATGGTTAAGCTTACGACATCCTGTACTCTAGGTACATTAAACATAAATATATCTTATTAAAAAGGTTTTTAAAAAATTATCTAGTATATTCAATTTGTGCAGGCAAGTAATTAAAAAGAAATAAGGAATAAAAATTTGGTTACAGATTAACAGCAAATACAGCGAAGAGTTGGCTCAGGAATGTCTAGAATGGATCAAAACGATAACTGGAGAAAACATAAGTACCAGTGGAGACATGGACAATTTCTATGAAATTTTGAAAGATGGTACTCTTCTCTGCAGGTGTGTTTTTACTTCTTTACTAATTTTATTGAACATTTAATCATTTGTTATTTAATTGAAAAAATTGTATTGAGACTTTAATTTAATAATATGATTTTTAAATATCTGTGATTTTACGTTTTTGTTGTACAGGCTTGTTAACCAGATTAAACCCGACTCTGTTAAAAAAATTAACCAAACTACCTTGGCATTTAAATGCATGGAGAATATAAATGCATTCTTGGAAACTGCTAAAGCTCTTGGAGTTCCAGCTCAAGAAACTTTCCAAACAGTAGATCTTTGGGAGAGACAAAACCTCAACTCTGTTGTAATTTGCCTGCAGTCCCTTGGTAGAAAGGTAGGATATATTACTTAATATAACTAATTTTTTATAAACCTTTAAACTTTAAATTTTTTGAAATGCTTGAAAAAATGAAAATGATTAATTTTATTTTACAAGTAAAGCATCTAAATACAGACTTCGAATTAATTAGAACTGAATTAGAACCCTATAATAAAATCCAATTATTTTTCGTTAAAAATTCATTATTTTTAATTGAAAAGTCTATTTTTGTATTTTTGGTTCAGAATTCATCTCTTTTGGTTAAAAATTCTGCTAACTGGTTCAAAATTGAATTGTTTTGTTGGAAATTCGTTTTTTTCTTTGTTGGAAATTAAGTTTTTTTAATGAAAATTTAATTATTCTATTTTTCGTTGAAAACTGATAGATTTTGGTTGAAAATTCAACTACTAAATTTGTCATAGAGAATTAATTTTTTTAAATTCAACTACATGGTTGAATGTTGAACTGCTTTGTTAAACATTCATTATATTGGTTCAAGATTGAACTATTTTGTTAAAAATTAGTTTTTTTGTTGTTGAAAATTAATATTCGTAACTGAAAATTTAACTATTCCATTTTTGGCTGAACATTTATAGTTTTTATTTGAGAATTCAACTATTACTTTTTTCATTGAGAATTCATCCTTTTTTGGTTGGAAACTCACTGCTTGGTTGAAAATTGAACTACTTTGTTAAAAATCCATTGTACTGGTTGAAGATTTTACTATTTTGTAGAAGATTCGTTTTTTTTTGGTTGAAACTAACTTTTTAACTGAAATAGTTGAAAATTCTACTTTTTGGTTGAAAATTAACTTTTTGGTTGGAAATTCATATCTTTGGTTTGACAATTCAACTGTTTAGTAGAGAATTCGCATTTTTGGCTTGAAAATTCAACAAATACGTTGACATTTTTTTCTCTCTTGACTGAAAAACCTTTCTTTGTTGAAATATCAACTACATATTACATTTTTCGTTGAGAATTCGTCTTTTTTTTTGTAAAATTCGACTTTTCTTGAGTTAAAATGAAAATCTGTTTTTGATTGAAATATCAACTATTATATTTTCTGTTAAGAATTAATCTTTGTTATTTGAAAAGTAACTACTTATGTGAAAGTCCAACTTCTTTGATAAAATTTCATTTTGTTGTTGTTGAAGATTCATCATTTTAGTTGAAAATCCAAGTATTTTGTTAAAAATTTAATTGTTTTGTTAAAAATTCAACTAATTTGTTAAAAAGTCATATTTTTTGTTCAAAAATGTAACTGTTTTGTTGAAAAATTGTCCTTTTGGATTGAAAATTCAACTGTCTACGAAAAAAATACGTCTTCTTGGCTTGAAAATCCAACTATTAGGTTGAAAATGCAAAATGATTTTTAGTTGAAATTTAATCTTTTTTGCTTAAGAATTCGACCATTGGTTGAAAATTCAACTACGTGGTTAGAAATAAAACCAGTTTATTAAAAATTTAATTATTTTGTTGAAAAGTGCACTATTTTGTCAAAAAGTTGTCTTTTTCATTTTTTTTTGTCTTGTTTAATTTATCTGTTTTGTTGAAAATGCAAAACTATTTTTGGTTCAAATTTAATCTTTTTTTAAATATCCGACCATTTGGTTGAAAATTTAACTATTTCGTTAAAAAACTAATTTTTTGGTTGAAAATTCGTCCCTTTCGCTTGAAAGTTTAACTATTTCATTGTCAGTTCAACTGTTTGATCGATAAGTAATTTTTGTTGAAAAATGCAACTATTTGTTTGAAAATTCATCGTTTAAGATTGAAAATTGAACTATGTAGTTAGAAATGAAACCATTTTGTTGAAAATTGCACTATTTTGTTAAGAAATCATATGTTTTTTTTCTAAAATTCAACTGTTTTGTTGAAAATGCAAAACTGTTTTTGCTTGAAGTTTAATCTTTTTTGTTTAAGAATTCGACCATTATGTTAAAAAATGAACTATTTCGTTAAAAAAGTAACTTTTTTGTTGAAAATTCGTCCCTTTAATTTGAAAATGCAACTATTTCGTTGAAAATTCATCTTTGTAGGTTAAAAATTCAATTATGTGTTTAAAAATTCAACCATTTTGTTGAAAAGTTAAATATTATGTTCAAAATTGCACTATTTTGTTAAGAAGTCATCTATTTATTTTCTAAAATTCAAATGTTTTTTTTGAAAATTCATCTTTTTGGGTCAAAAATTCGTTCCCCTGGATTTAGAATTTATCTTTTTTGGTAGAAAACGTTAGTGATTAAAAATTAACTATATTCTAAAAGATTCGTCTTTTTTGCTTGAAGATTAAACTATTTGATCAAAAATGTAACTTTTTATGGTTTAAGTTTAATCACCTTTATTTTATTAATTCGACCATTTTTTTGAAAATCCATCTTTGTAACTTGAAAATTCAACTATCTGATTAAAAATTCGCCTGGTTTGCTTGAAAATTCGACGTTTTGATCTTAAATTAATTGGTTTGTTTGTTGAAAATTCAACTATTTGGTTGAGAATGCAGTATATTTCGGCTTGAAATCTTAAGCATATTGAATTCAATATGGTACCTATAAATTAAATTTACTTAAAAAAGAATTTATTCCTCTATTATTCTCATATTTTCATGAAGAATCAATTAAATTGATGAAGAAATTTTGACTTAAAGGTCCCTAAACACAATTCAATCTTCTGTTACAGGCTGGAAATTTCGGAAAGCCAAGTATTGGACCAAAGGAGGCAGACAAGAATGTTCGTAACTTTACGGAAGAACAATTGAGAGCCGGACAAGGAGTAATCAGTCTGCAGTATGGTAGTAATAAGGGCGCGAATCAAAGTGGAATTAACTTTGGAAATACTCGACACATGTAAACTGACCACTTCCTTCAATAATTAAAATTATGAAACTTTCGCCGTCGTACTCGTTTCAAGATTATCGTAATCTACAACTCTGTTGTACATTTCACTGACAATCTGGCGTAAAATGATGCGGAAACAAAAAAAAAATACGAATATAGAGTACTGTAGAATATACAATATTATAGATTCGTAAGCCAGATCAACCTGAATGACATATAAAACTCAATAGATTCTAAAGTTATTTTGGCGTTTTACTTGATTTCTCACTGTTCTTCACTTTAAAAAAATACGTTGACCAAATTACACATCTTATTTAATAATAGATGTATAGTAATAATGTAACTTTGTAAATTGTTTCGTTGTTGCGTGAAATTATTGCGCGATGACAATAGAAAAGAACTATACATTTATATTGCCAAACTGAACGCATTTTAATGAGAAAAACAGTGTGAAATCAAATATAGTGTATATTCGTTTCGTACAACGAGTAGGTTGTAGAAAATATGAAAATAGGTATTTTATATTACTGTTATTACGATAATTATGTACGTGTTGCAGTGTAACAAAATATGTTTAAGAATCCTGTTGCACATGGAGTAATAATTTATGTTATTACAGTATGGTTTGAATGATATATAAGAAATTAAATCGTATTCAATATTTTGTACAAACGTATTTTGGTGATTAAAATATGTTAAAGGATCCCATTCAAAGTATTTTGGGACGCCAACAATAAAAAGTGTCAACTAATAAAAAGAGTTTATCGATACTGAAATAACTAAGAGAATTTCTCATTCTTTCTCCCTTTCTAATTAATGAAAAATATTGTTCAGTGCTTGTAACGTTTATTCTACTGTAATGTAAACAATTATATAATATTCTATCAAATCACAATAACAAAAGTTGCAGCAATTACCTTTGAAAAGGCAAATAATTGAGTCCATTATTGTATTGGAATTTCTGCTTATTCATATTTGCCTTCTCTTGCCTATGAGCGACTCGCAATAACTTTTTCACACTGGGTCTGAAAATAGAAAAGATTATTAATTTACTCATAGTCTTTCAGAGTGTCTAACAGACAGTGACTTTAAATTCCCGGGTTTCTCCAAATCAATTTTTCATTTGTCCGATCTGGTAATTATATTTTCTTCCTGACTCAGAATTTTAATTTTATTGGAAAGTCTCCTGTCCCATGTCAGTACTATAGTTCTTTTCGAAAATTCCCTGCTCCAAATCAGAATCAGAATTCTGTTAGAAAATTCCTTGTTCGAGATAGAAATTATTTTTTATTTTTTTCGAAAATTCTCAGATCCAATTCAGAATTACATATATTTGCTTTGGAAATTTTTTTTTCAAAAATTCCCTGCACAAAGTCAGAACTGTAATGATTCTTCTAGAAAATTCCCTTTTGAAATTCAGAATTACAGATATCTCTTCCAAAATCGCCTGTTCCAAATGATAATTATACTTTTTATATTCTTATTTTAAAACGTAAATCTTTCTCTTTTTCTTTAAAAAAATACATAAATTTACAATTACAGATAAATACTAATTTACAAGTTTGATTGTACACCAGATTAAAAAAATTAAACAAATTGCAAACAGCACCACTTAGATTTATCATTATCGAAAATATAATAAAATTCACTTTAGTACTCATCGAATGAAAAATCTTGGTCACTGAATCCAATTCCTGGTCATTTACCATTTTTTTCCGGTGAAAAAAATTCCCGACCTTTTTCCGGTTTCCGGACAGGTACCTTATCTTTTTACAAAATTAACGATCTAACTGTCGTTATCAAGGTATCATCAATTATCATACCTGTATGGTGGAGGCAACATTTCTTCGTGTAATGTGCATGGTTGATCAGCCGGCTTCAACTGTTTGACTATTGCAAGTCTAGCAATATCGATATCACGATTGTATTCGTCCTGAATTTCTAAGACTTTCGTCGGCGGTACGTCGAAATAGAAAACAAAGTAGCTGAAAGGAATAATTATTTTATTCATTAATAATGATATCAATAATAATAGGGAAATACATTTTTGTAAATAAAACTAATCTAGGTACCATACTGAATTCATTTCGAAACACTTTAAATTCCTAAGACTTTAAGTCCAAATATATTGCATTTTCAAACAAGAAAATCAATTTTCTACCAAAAAGAAGAATTTTCAACAAAATACATAGATTTTCAACCAAACAGTTGAATTTTCAGTTAAAATTATTTTTCAACCAAAAAATTGAATTTTTAACAAAATAGGTAAATTTTTAACCAAGTAGATGAATTTTCAACTAAAATTATGAATCCTCAACAACAACAAAAAAATCATTTTTGACAAAGTAGTTCAACCAAGTACAGTGAAAACTCTTCTTTCTCCTGACCTTGAAGCGAAACGATTCTTTTATTTCTGAGCTGGAGGGGGCCCCACCCTTACCGCGATTCGGTAATTTATTTTTATCAACGACGCTCATTGGCTGCCCCGCTCTTGTATCGATGTAATGCCTGTTGCTACTCTTTCAGCCGAAAAGCGCGCGTGATTTGAAATAAATAAATAATACAAATAAATACACTCAACATTCCTAGAACTGCTGGCCCACGCAGTTTCTCAGCGCGTAGTGCGCGATTAGTCAGTCGTGTATATTACGCAATATGATGCATTACAAGTTAAAACGGTTCCGGCGGTCTCGGCTCATTGCGCAGTTGAAAAGGTCGCGGTCGGTTAGTCTACATGCATGCAATCAGTTTTTTTCAAGTGTCTTTCAAGTTTTCGTTGGCGTACGACAATTTGCCAATTCAAAATCAATATTATAGAATCAAAACATGACGCAAATATTTCGCGGAATAGTGAGTTTTGTGTCATGACGTCGATAGGTGGAAATGCCAGCCGTGAGGAAGTACATGGTACTGCAACTGCATACGACTTTGTGGAGAAAATCACCGAAACGTGAAGGTAAGTTATAAAGGTCTGCATAGTAATCTTTTCAAATGTAGAATGCATTTGCGCAATTCTGTTTCTTCATTCTTTTATCGGTTGAAGACCTTTCAGTTTCACGAAATACAACCAACTGTCCAAAATTTGAGGTTAGAGTACCACTAACCTGATATTCAGGATATTTTATCTTATTTCGTGAAACTGAAAGGTCGTTCTCATGACTGAGAAAATAGATTCTACAATTGAGAAATATTACTATTTGTACATTTATGACTTTTACGTTTATAATATTTTCTTGAAAATGTCGTGAGACGTATTCCCATGACGTCGTGAAAAAATACTCATTTTAAGGCTTCCCGCTCTTCGGGCCTCTTTTTTTTTAATTGGTCACCCAACGCGGAGGAGAATATACCCGGACCGTAATGGGAGTTGCCGGAACTGCGCAAATAGAAATAAATGTCTTCAGCCGACGGGAAATAAAGGTGACAGAAATATGTGAGACTACTGTAGTTGTATTTTTAACCAAAAAATATGACTTTTTATCCAAGATGAAGAATTTCCAACAAAACTGTTGAATTGTCGAGTAAAAGAGATTAATTCTGAACCAAAAATATAATAGTCCACTTTTCAATTTAAAAGAATCAACTTTCAAACAAACAAAATTACTTTTCTACTAAAAGATGCATTTTTAATACAAAAGGACGAATTTTCTATCCAAAAAGATGAAATTTCAACATAACAGTTGAATATTCGACCAAAAAGATGAATTCTGAACGAAAAATGTAATAAATGATATTTTAATTCAAAAGATTTTAATTTTAAATACAAAAGAATTGAATTCAATCAAAAAGGACGTATTTTGAACAAAATATGTAGTTGAATTATTGAGCAAATTAGATGAATGTTCAACTCAAATAAACGAATTTTCTACAAAACAATTGAATTTTCATCAAAAGAGATCATTTTCAAACAAATAGTTGAATTTTCTCCCAAATTGTTAAATTTTCAATACAAAAATATAAATGTGTAACAAAAAAGATCATTTTAAACCAAATGTTTGAATTTCCTACCAAAATGTTTGACTTTTCAAACCAAAAAGACGAATTTTCAACAAAACAGTTGAATTTTCAGCAGAACAGTTGATTTTTCAACAAAATAATTAAATTTTTAACAAAATAATAAATTTTAACCGAAAAGATGAATTTCGAACGAAAAATATGATTGCAGACTTTTAAACCCGAAAACATAAATTTTCAACAAAAAAGTGAAGGGGAAGTTCAAAAAATACGTAACGCCTGTACGGGGGGAGGGATTCACCTCAAAGTTACATATGCTTACTACAAAAAAAGCGTTACTAGGGGGGGGGGGGGGGGCAAAATTGGCAGAGAAAATCTTTACCTAGTTTTTGAAGAGCCCCTAATTTTCAACCAACAAAGCTGACTACAAAATGGGATGAATTTTCAATCCAAAAGGTGGAATTTATTATCGAAAAAGACGAATGTTCAAGAAAGAGTTGAATTTCGACCAAGAAAAATGAGTTTTTCACAGGATAATTGAATTTTCAATCCAAAAAGACGAAGTTTTTAAAAGACAGTTGAATTTTTCAACAAAGAAATCAATCAATTTTAACCAAATAATTGATTTTTCAAGCTAAAACACGAATTTTGGGAAAACCGTTTAATTTTTTAACAAAACAAAAACTTTCTATTTCTAATAAAGAAAGATGAACTTTTAACCAAAAAGATGACATTTTTGCCAAAAAAGATAAATTTTCAATCAAGAAGGACGAATTTTCTACCTAAAAAGACGAAATTAAAAAAAAACGTTCAATTTTGACAAAAAAATATGACTTTTTAACAAAATCGTTGAATTTCCAACCAAATAGTAGAATCTTTAAGTAAAATAGATTAATTATACACCAAGAATATGATAGTAGACTTTTCAACCAAATTTTTTTATGGGGGTCTATTAACTCAGCTCGCATTTCAGATAAAAAACGAGAAAAAGGGGAAGTTTCTTGAAAACAGAGAAAAAAGGGGGAATAGTGGAAAGAGTGTGAAGTCTGAGTATATAGAAGTTCGAAGTTATGTGTTCCTCGAAATAATGTATAATCTATATAAACAATTAAATGAATTATAACTTATATTTTAATTTACTTACTTCGCTTCTTTATGTATAGCACCATGTGCAGATACTTTAAATGGCGTTGGTTTTACGCCTAGGTTTTCTATTTTCCGAATAAATCCTCCTTTATCAAAAATCAGCTGTGCGGTTCTTTTTAAGATTGTTGTCATTTCCGGCTGAAAATTATAACACACATTTCTCAATTTTAGTTGCTTTTTCACCCTACATTTTTTTAAAGGTGTTTTACCCACATAGGAAAAGATTGATATTAAGGTTTTTTTACATTTTATGTAACCAATTATAAAATCAGGTTGCTTTCTAGTGAATAACAACTATCGAAAAACACTCAAATAATTAACATTCCAGACAAAAATCTCGGTATGTTCTAGATTCGTACTCGACTTTCTACACTTTATGGATCAATTACTCCTAATTACAGTTGTATTGAATTCTTCTACCACAATGCCTCTCTCTTTCTTCAGAGGATTATTCAGAAACTTAATTTTTTCCTACCTGAGAGTTTATTTATATTTATAAATGCGTATAGAACTTTTTAAAAATGTACAAAAATTAGTAAAAAAAACGGAATAAAATAAGTGAATATAATATTCAACAATTCTTAAGAGTTTTAAATTTTTCTATGTTAATTCATTAATCTTGAGATTGTATTCTTTTTTTTTAACTTTTCGGCTATAAATCTATAAGTCATATCGGAGCAAATTTGAAAGTTTTGAAATTCCAGTTTTCAAAGTTGAACTTTTTGATACTGAATAATATTCAGGGTCAATATCTGAGCATGATTCATGTATTTAGTAGGTATTGAAATATTAGAAAGCTATAGTAAATAAATAAATGTAGTAGAATTTGATCTAAAAACCGGGTTTAGAAAATAATAAACAAATTTTAGATAAGTACCTTGGTCATGAGGCGTAATAGCATCGGCATTTCGTAAGTCGGCATTTTTGTAGATAAATGTTGATTTTTTAAGCCAATATCCTTCTTTTGAAACTAAAGATGATTGAAAAACTGTTGCCAATCAGTTCTTAATTATCACATTATTAAATCATGCACAGAATCACATAAAATAAACAAAAGTGCGGGTATAGACGTAAAACACTTTTTATATTTTCAGACAACCTAACCTAAAACCTCGCTGGCACTGAGTCTCTTTCGGTTCTCTCCTCCTCTCTCTCTCACTCTCCTGGTTCGCATATCACGTGACTTTGGTGTTGACGCTTTAAGATCCTTAACCTTAAAGTTATGGTAAAATGTAAAAACCGTAAAAACTCATGCAGAGCTTTCCACGGATTTTTTCGAGCATATCTTATAGGAAAAATGGTTCCAATGGTGTAAGGTGTTTCATTAATTTTACGCCGTTGTTAATCAATAAGAAAGACGTAAAAATCATGAAGGTGCTGAACGTCGCTGAAAAAAATGATGCTGCCAAGAATATAGCTTATATTATCTCTCGCGGTGGTAGTCGATGGGTAAGTTTGAATCGTTTGTATTTTTAATAATTTAGTAATCTTATCTGGAGTCTCTAATTGTCTAAAGTTACAATTTGATATATATATATATATATATATATATATATGTTTTTAATATTCCAGAGAGATGGTTTGTCGAAGTTCAATAAAATCTACGAATTCAATACTCAATTATGGAACCAAAATTGCCAAATGCTCATGACCTCGGTTTCTGGGCACTTATTAGGATACGATTTTGCGGGAGCCTATCGCAAATGGCATGGTTGTCATCCTTTAAGTTTATTCGATGCTCCGGTTGTAAAAAGTTGCCCAGAAAATTTTCTTCCAATTAAAAAAACCTTGGAAAGGGAAGTGAGAAGTTGCGATGCTCTGATAATCTGGACCGATTGCGATAGAGAAGGAGAGAATATTGGCTATGAAATAATTCAGGTGTGCACGGCTGTTAAACCCAACATTAGGATTTACAGGTAATGTTGTCAGTAATTTTAAGACCTTGCACAAAATTTAGATTGCTTGATATTGAAAATTTCAGGCTTCAAAAAGGCTTGCATTTTTCCATTTTTAGCTACATACTTTAGTAGGGTGACCAGGCGTCCTCATTTATCAGGACATGTCCTGATTTTTTATGGCTGCCCTGATGGTTTGATTTGTTGTGCTATATCCTGATTTTTCATGCCCGAAAAGGACGCAGTCTCATTGTGACTGTTCAATTCAATTTCAAAAACTTGACATATGTGGAATTTTACCAATATTTAAAAAGAAAGGAAAGTATCAAATTGCCTAAAAAAACTGAAAGTTGCGAAAAGTATTAAAAATACGATGTGTCTCGTCGTCCCGAAATTCGGAATGACTACTAAACACAGCCTTAACAATAATTAATATATTGTACCCAATTATTTAAATCAAAATGCTTACCTCCAAAAATTTATTTGTATAATTTATGAACTTAGGAAATGAACATACAATTTTATTTTTTTTTTTTAATTAATTCTTCTTGTTTTGAAAATTCATTCAAACTTAGGAAATAAACAAACTATTTTTCTTCAAAATTCATTCGTCTGTTTGTTTTCAAAATTTATCTCTTTTTTTTGGTAGAAAATGTAACTGGTTTATAGAGAATCCGTATTTTCGGCTCGAAAATTCAACAATTTGGTAGAAAATTCAACTATGTGGTCAAAAGTTGAACTAATGTGTTAAAAATTAATTTTTTTTGTAGAAAAATTAATCCTCTTGGTTGAAAATGTATGTATTTTGTTGAACATTCGTATTTTTTGGTAGAAAATTCAGTTTTTGGGTGAAAAATGCAACTGTTTGGTTCGAAATTAATCTGTTTTAGTTGAGGATTCAAGTAATTAGTTGAAAATTAATCTTTTTTGGTTAAATTCGACTGTTCTTGATTTAAAATTAAAATTTTAGTTAAAACACCAACTATTACATTTTTCGTTGAAAATTCATCTTTTTAGCTTAAAAATTCAATCACTTGGTTGAAAGATGAACTGCTTTCTTAAAAATTGATATTTTGGTTGAAGATTCCTAATTTTTGTTAAGAAATTCATCTTGCTTTTTGGTTAAAAATTAACTATTTTGTTGAAAATTCATATTTTTGGGTGGAAAATTCAACTGTTTTGAAAATTCATCTCTTTGCGTTGGAAATTCAATTATTAGGTCAATATTAAATTTTTTTTATTGATAATTTAACTCTTTTGTTGAAAATTAATTTCTGTGGTTAAAAATGTAACTATTTTGTTAATTTTTTTTTTTGGTTTAAAATTAGTGTTGTTAACTGCAAATATAACTTCCATTTTCTGTTTAAAATTTAGCTTCTTTAGCTAAAAATTCATCTATTTTGTTGAAAATTCGTCTTTTTTGTAGAAAATTAATCTTTATTGTTAAAAATTGATCTTTTGTTGTAAAAAATTCATTTATGTTGTTGAAAATTTGTTTTGCCTGAATATTGTTTTTGTTGTTGTTAAAAATTAATGTTTTTAACTGAAAATAAAACTTTCTATTTTTGATTTGAAATGTATCTTTTTATTAGCTGAAAAAATATTTAATTGAAAATTTGATTTTTAATTGGTTCACAATGAATTTTCTAACTAAAAATTTAACTATTCTATTTTTGGTGGAAAATTTATCTTTTTTAGTTGAAAATGCATGTATTTTGTTGAAAATTCGTCTTTTTGGTAGAAAATTAATCTTTATTGTTCAAAATGTATATTTTTTAGTTGAAAATTAATTTCTTCGGTTAAAAATTGAACTACTTCGTTGAAAATTATTATTTTTTTAGTTCAAATTAATGTTCTTAACTAAAAATATGCAAGCATTTTAAGTTTTTTAAATTTATTTTTTCAGATAGTTTTTAAAAATCTTTTGAATGCTTCAGGACTTTGCCTGCTAAAATACAGTGAACTCTTGTCTGTTCCAAGGGCCGCGAAACGTAAACATTGGGGTATTTCAAGTTGAGGGGCCCTCACCTCTACGGTGAGTCGTGGGGTGATTTTGTCAAGCGAAGTTCATTGGCTGTTCCGGTCTTGTATAGATGCGCGCGCTGCAAGTATTTGCACATCATGCATTTGCACACCATGCATGTCAGTGAATAGTTAAGGCTTGGAATAGGTGCGCCTTGGAATAAGAAAGAGTTCACGGTACTAGGATTGAAAAATAGATAAACAGCAGAATTTAAAAATGCCCAATTTTAAGTTTGTCTATTTTTTATTTTTTTCAACTCCTTACCCTTTTTTCAGGTATTTTTTTGTCAACTCAAATGTATCAGAAAAAAATCTTTCATCATTTCTAAACTGATATTTAAAAATGTGTTGTTGAAAACAAGGGGTCTGTTGAACAGAAATTATTTTTCGTAGAGCAGTATTGAATATAGAAATCATTCAAGATTTCAGGAAATCTTCTATTTTGCCAACAAAAGACGGAGAACTAGAGTTGAACTATTAAGTTTAATTACAGATATACCTGTTTTTTTGTACATCGGCAAGCCTATTTTTTAGATTTTAAATTGTTATGTAATTCATTTATATAATATAGAATTTTTTAAATCAAATTTGTACGAGAATTATTAAAAAGCCTGTGGGAATTGTACGGTAAATATACGTGAATTTTATCATAGGTCTCTACTGGACACCCTGTTATAGGGATTCGAAGTTTTTAGAGTATTTTGAAATATTCTAAGGGATTTCAGAGAATTTCAAAGATTTTAAGGGATTTGAAGACATTGCAAGAAGTTTTATCTCATTTCAGAGGATTTGAAAGTATTCAACATTTTTTAAGAAATACAGGATATCAGTGATATTTAAAAGATTTAAATGGATTTCAACGGATTTCTAAAGAACTTTCGAGAATAAATGAAATGAAAGTTCAAGTGACTTCTAAGGATTTTTACGGATTTAAGAGATTCCACCATAGTTAAGGAACTCATAGGATATCAAAAGAAATGATAAGTTTTTAAGGGATTTTAAGTAATTTCATGGTATGGGATCCTCTATATATTACGTAACGCTTTTATGGGGTAGGAGGGAAAATAGTAAAAAAATGGAAAATTAATATCATTAAAAGTTTGTAAAGTTTCTGTAAATGAAATTAGAAAAGATGTGTGGAAGACACTTATTTTTTTAATTTGAAATAATTATTCCATTAACGAAATTCATAGAAAATTAGTCAAAGTAGGCGCCGAGCGCCTACAAGGAAGGGTTTTGTAATATATTAAGACGTTAATTTAAGTCTTAACAGAATCTAAAAACAAAATATCTTCCAATTTTGTAAAAAAAAAATGTTTGAAAAAAAATTGTCTAAACAAAAATGGTTGGAAACGTTTTTTTTTCAAATTAAAAAAAAAAAAATTAATTATTTTTTGAAATTATTTTCCTTAAAAAATAAATTAATTTAGTCCTTGAAACCTCCCCATAGAAAACTTTCCCTCTCCTACTCCACTTACTTTCCCCTCCCCTTACTTCCCCTCATTGGAAAAAAGTATGATGAACAGACGGACGGACAACTGATCGAAACTATAAGGGTTTCAGTCCGGGGCTACGGAACCCTAAAAGGATAATATTTTTGTTAATATTTAAAAAAATTCTATCTTGATCAAAAATGATTTTTTCTAAAATATAATTTCATATTATTATTTTTTATCAAAAACTGTACGCATTACAAATTGACAAGAATTTTTTTACACATAGAAAACATTGTATTTATAGTGAAAAAATCAGATTACTGAAAGTTATGTAATAATTAGCAGAGTAGCGATTGAATTGGCAACCTTGAAAAGCCTAGAAATGAGCTGGAATTTTTTTAATCGCAAAAAAAACCCTGAAAATTTCGGAAATTATCTGGAATTTAATTTCAAGACCTTGATTTTTTTAGTACCCACTTTTTTAAAGATTTTCATCTTGAATTTTGTAAACTTCCAAAAATTAGGAAAATTATTTTTTCCTTTTAACTACAGTCGTGAATTTATTTGTCATGTGCAGATTTTTTATTTAAAAAATTAAACTTTCAAGAGTATATTTAAAAAGATGTTTAATGTTTTGTTGGAAAGTTATTTTTCATGCGATAAATCTATTCAATTTGAATGAGTTTGATTTGGGAAACGAGCAATGGGACTGTGAGACGGAATGTGAAATGGATGCGTGAGAGTCTGAGGGAGCTCAGTTTGTTTGTGGATCGAGAACGGAAAGCACAAAAGCGTGTATCGGAACGAAAGCTATTCTTTATTCCTTATTTTTATATATTGGGTTTCAATTTTCTGATTATACTGCTTTTGCCTAACTCGAGTAGTATTATTTGGTAAAAATCCCTTCCCTTAAAATTGCTTAAAATGATATAATTTTGAAAGTTTACAAATTTTTGGATTCATTTATATTTTTTTGAACCTTTCAATTGTACAATTTATAGAAGTTCAAACATTTTTAATTGTGTAGTTTAATGGCATTTAATGTAAAGTTGTTCAATTGAGAAATGTTGAAAGCTTCATCATTTAAATGAAACATTTTTTAGCTTAAGAGTTGGAATCTTTAAATTTCAATGACCGTGAAAAATATTGACACTATTTAGAATTTCTCAAATGAGATCGAGGCCTGCTACTCTTTGATTATTTTTTAACAAGCACCGAAATGTTTGCTTTTAAGTGACATAGAGCAGTTCTAAACTTAACATTATGTTTTCACTTACAGAGCCAAATTCTCAGAAATCACGAATACATCCATAAGCAGAGCTCTGGCAACTCTCGGTGAGCCAAATAAGGCAGTTAGTAATGCCGTTGACGTAAGAAGTGAACTAGATTTGCGAATAGGTGCAGCATTTACAAGATTTCAAACTCTGCGACTTCAGAAAGTATTTCCTGCTAAGTTAGGAGACATGTTAATTAGTTATGGCAGTTGCCAATTTCCAACGCTTGGTTTTGTCGTGGAAAGATTCTTAGCTATAGAGCGATTTCAGTCTGAACCCTTTTGGAAAATAAAAGTTACGGACGATCGAGATGATCTCCGCGTAGAATTCAGATGGGCTAGAAACAGGCTCTTTGAAAAATTAGCTTGCCAGGTGATTTATGACATCTGTCAAGAAAATCCTGACGCAACTGTTGAGAAGGTGACTGGTAAACCAAAAAGCAAGTGGAGACCACTGCCTTTAGATACCATTGTACGTTTATCAATTTACTATTCTATACATTCGTTAGAATTTGTTTGAAAAAAAAAAGTTATTTTATAGTATTCTTAATGTATTTTTGATATTGAATTATAGGAACTCGAAAAACAAGGATCTCGTAAGCTTCGCATGAGTGCAAAAGAGACGATGCAAATAGCAGAGAGATTATATACTCAAGGTCTGATTAGCTACCCGCGTACGGAGACGAATATATTTCCCAAGGAATTGAATTTACAACCTCTTGTTGAACAGCAGGCACAAAGCCAAGCGTGGGGTGATTTTGCTCAACGAGTATTAGGAGATGGTATAAATCCAAGGCAAGGAAAAAAGAGCGATCAAGCTCATCCTCCGATTCATCCAACCAAGTTCGTTGGAAACCTTCACGGTTAGTAGATTCTAATATTGAAGATAGTGTTCATATATCATTGTTGTTTCATTTGGTTTCAAAATAGTAAACATTACTTCATCAGTTCCAAAGAGTGTTAAAAAACACTGAGGGTTTACCACTTGACTCTAAAGTCTAGAGTGTACACCAGAGTTCAAGATTTCAAATAATTTCACAAATATTTGCAAATATTTTACATAGGTTTCTAAGGTTCTAGAATTATTTCAAAGACTTCACAAAGATTTCGAAATATTTCAAATAGATTAAAAATATTTCAGCAATTGCATAAAATTTCAAATATTTCAAAGATTACAGAAGATTTCAAAAAGATTCCAAAGGTTTCGTAAGATTTCATAAAGATTTCAAAGATTTCGAAATGATTTCATAGATTTGAAGATTTTAAAAATTTCACAGATTTACAAGATTTGAGAAAGATTACAGAAGATTTAGACAAATGTCACATATATTTCAAAGATTTCAGAAAGATTTTCAAGAATTCACAAAGATTTCAAAAGACATCATACAAATTTAAGTGATTTCGCAAAGATTTAAAAATATTTCATAAAGATTTCAAAGATTTCAACGTTTCCCAAAAAGTACAAAGATTAAAAAAATTTCGAATGAATTCAAGATTTCAAAGATTTGATTAAAGTTTAAAAATTTTCACAAAGGTTTTAAGAGGTTTCAGAAAGATTTTAAAGACTTCACAAAGACTTCAAAAGACATCATACAAATTTATGTGATTTCGCAAAGATTTAAAAATATTTCATAACGATTTAAAAGATTTCAACGTTTCCCAAAAAGTACAAAGATTAAAAAAATTTCGAATGAATTCAAGATTTCCAAGATTTGATTAAAGTTTAAAAATTTTCACAAAGGTTTTAAGAGGTTTCAGAAAGATTTTAAAGACTTCACATAGATTTGAAAAGATTTAAGGAGATTTTACCAAGATTTCAAAAGAATTAAAAATGTTTCACAAAGATGTGAAAGATTTCAAAGCATATAAAAGATTTCACCAAGATTTTAAAGATTTCAAACAGATTCCGAAGATTTCACTATGATTTCATAAATTTCATTCAGATTTCAAAATATTTCAAAGATTACAGAAGATTTCGAAATATTTGACATAGATTTCAAAGATTTCACAAGTTTCAAAATTTTACAAAGGTTTCAAACATTTCACAATGGTTTCATAAGATTTCAGAAATATTTTAAAGATTTCATACAGATTTAAGAAGATTTCAAAGATTTTACCAAGATTTCAAAGATTTCATAAGGGTTCATAAGGTTTCAGGAAGATTTCAAAGATTTCACAAAAACTTGAAAATATTTCAGAAGATTTCAAAGAATTTCACAAAGATATAAAAGATTAAAAAAAATATCAAAGATTTCACCAAGATCTCGATGATTTTATAAGATTTCAAAAATATTTCACATTTATTTCCTAGATGTCACTAAGATTTAAAAAGGTATCAAGATTTCACAAAGATTTCAGAAGATTAAAAAAAAATTTCACATAGATATCAAAGATTTCAGAAAAACTTAACGGATTTCACAACATTTTCACAAAGGTTTCAAAATATTTTATAAAATTTTTAAGATTTCACCAAGATTTCAGAAGATTTTAAGGATTTCACAAAGATTTCAAAAATGTGGAAAAGATATAAGATATTGCAAATGATATCATAGATTTCATAAGACTTCAAAAAGATTTCAAAGGTTTCACAAAGATTTAATAGATTTTACTAAGTTTTCGCAAGATTTTAAAGATTTCACAAAGATCTGAAAAGATTTCAAAGATTTCAAAAGATATAAAAGATTTCACCAAGGTTTCAAAGATTTTATAAGATTTCACAATGATTTAATAGATTTCAGAGATTTCAAACGCTATCAAAGATTTCACGAAAGCCTGTACACCAGTTTTCAGGAGTGATAAACCCCTCGAGAAAACCGAAAGTAATGTTTGAACGCTCTCTAAATAAAAAATGTTAATGTCACGATCCTCAAAGGATTTAACTTTATATTTAGGGAACGAAGCCAAAGTCTACGAATTTGTCGTAAGACATTTTCTCGCTTGCGTGGCAAAGAATGCTGAGGGTCATGAGACAGTCGTCGATATTGACATTGCGGGAGAGAAATTTGTAGCCAGTGGTTTGCAAATTATTGCCAAAAACTACTTGGATGTGTACATTTATGAAAAGTGGAATGCCAAAGAGATTCACGCCTACCAGCAAGGGCAAGTTTTTAGACCCACTAGTATCGAAATGCCAGAAGAAAAAACCTCCGCTCCTAATTTGCTGACGGAAGCTGACTTGATTGCTTTAATGGACAAACACGGAATTGGCACGGACGCCACGCATGCTGAGCACATCGAGACAATTAAGAAAAGGGAATATGTGGGCTTGACAAACACCCAGCATTTTATGCCTGGAAAATTGGGAATTGGATTAGTCATGGGTTATGATAACATGGGTTTTGAAATGTCGAAACCGAATCTCAGAGCTGAACTTGAAAACGACCTGAAACTGTAATTATTTTTATTCTCTGGTATTATTTTTTTAAATTGAATTCCTCTTTTTTCAGAAGTCTCATATATTTTTTTTTTTTACAGGATATGCGAAGGACGGAAAGATCCGAAAGATGTCCTTGCACAGCAAATATCAAACTACCGGAATGTGTTTCAAATAGCGTTAGAACGCGCCAATTTAATTGATAGGGCTCTTGCTGAATATCTTGAAGACAATCCATTAGATGCTCCCGAGATCGAATTCGCAACGCCAGCCGCAGATATCGTTGTTTATAAATGCCCTAGGTGCGGTTTTGATATGACGCTGAAAGAACGAAGAACACAAGAAGGAAAATTTCTCAGCTGCATGAATTTCCCAACTTGCAATAATGCTGTGTGGTTTCCTTTATCTGTCGAAAGTGTGGAAGTTCTCAATGATGTTTGCAGTCGGGTAAGTAAATGGGAGATTTCTCAGTTTGTCTACCTGACCGGAAAACCGGGAAAAGGCCAGGAATTTTGGTTACCATGACAAACCCGGGAATTTTATTGCAATGTATTTAATATCTTGAAATCCGATGTACACTCAAACTCAAACGTAAATTAGCATTTATTTTAAATTGTAAATATATATTTTTTAACTAAAGCGAGCGAAATTTACGTTTCAATATAAAACTATAAAAACTGTAATTATTATTTGAAACAGGAGATTTTGGAAGTGATATCTGTAATTTTTAATCTGGAAAGGAAATTTTCTAAAAGAATTATTATAATTCAGACTTTCAACAGTGAATTTTTGAAAATAATGATAATTTCGATTTACACGAGTACCTGTTGCTTTTTTCAAATGCGTTTTATTGGCTTAAACTAGATGTCTTGACCTTATTCATGTCTTTATAGAAGATTATTTTCCATTTCGAATAGGAAGTGAGTCAAAATCCATTTTTTGGATTTTTTTTTGTAAGTGATTACCTCTTTTTGCCTGTTCTTTTTACGATTCAATAGCGTTAAGTAATAGCTTGAAAATAAATTCTTGATTCATTTTTAAATTTAAAAATAAAAAATTTAAGCAACTCTGTCAATATTTTTGTTTCTGAGGATGCGCCGCACTATTGACGAGGGTTTTTCTCGGAGTTGATAGCTTCTTTAAAGCGCTTCTTTCACGATTCAGTAGAGCTTAGTTCGAAAATAATTTCTTGTTTAAAGAAAAATTAAATTCCTTAAAGTTGGACAGTTTTTTGTCTCTTGAAAAATTCGGGTTTTTGCACTTCTGCACTTATGCCCCTAAACCCTTTAAGTATAATGAAGTATAATTCTCACTTGGAAGCTGAAATTTTCGAGAAGAATTATAATTCTGAATTTGAACAGAGAATTTTCCAAAATAATTACAATTTGGAATTGGAACGGGGAATTTTATAAAAGAATTATGATTCTGATTTGAAACAGTGAATTTTCGAGAAAAAAACCTAATTTTGAGTTGGAATAGGAAATTTTCTGAAGCAATTATATTTAATTCTGAATTGCATCAGAGAATTTTTGAAAGAAATTATTATCCAGATCTGGAACAAGGAATATCCCAAAAGAATTAAAATTCTGGCTTGGAAAAGAAAATTTTCGAGAAAAATTATAATTCTGACAAGGAATACCAGGGAAAACCTGGGAGTCAGGGAATTTTTGATAAACTGAAAATTAAGTTAATTGCATTATTATAATATTTAAAAAACAGATTTTTTGAAATTTCAAAACCGATGTAACCCCTTAACATTATTGATCTCCTGAATGAAAGGTTGTTTTTATACCTAAAAAATGTATAACGGTCTGGGAAAATGGCAATTTTGTGAAAGAAAATCAAGAAATGTCGAAGTTGAGATTGTGTAGCAACTCTGAAAATTGATTGGGAGAAAACCGCGAAATGAAGGTGAACTGAAAATCATCCGTCTGGTAGACACTCTGTTTTTTATTTTATCTGTTAGTTTGTATCCTTAGTACTGGACTGTGTGGTGTAAAAATTGTTCATTACTTTTTACAATTTTTTTCAGTGTCCGGGAGGAATGCACAAATTGAAATTCAAGTTCAAGCCAGGCACAATGCCACGTTTCGCTCCTGAGTACACAACATGTATCGGTGGTTGTGATGAAATATTTAACGATCAGATGGATATAAATGAACGTAACGTTCGAAAAACAACACGACCGAATGATTCTGGTTACAGCAGTAACCAAAGTGTTAATAGTACTCAAAGAAGTACGATTATGCAAAATAATCCGAGTAATCAGAGGAATGCTAATACTAACAGCAGTGGAAGTTCAAGGGCCGCTTCACAAGTAAGGCCAAATCAGGCTGTTCAAAATGGTATTAGCAGACCTCAAACGAGGCCAGCTGAAACTGCTCGAAATCAAAATAATTGGTCGAGCCAAACGCGAACTAATCAAAACCCATCGAGTCAAAATAGTAGAAATAATCAAGCCTCTAGACCAGAAAATGTTGGAATGGTTGCGTCTACTTCAAATGCTACTTTTAATAACTCTACGAACCACAATTGGGGAAACGTAGATGGTGGATCTACGATTTTGTGTAATTGCCACGATAATGCGATACTTTTGACGGTCAGGAAAGAGGGACCAAATCAAGGTGTTTGTCCAGTCTTCTTTTATCGATTTTTTGCTATCATTTTAATATAATTGATTAAAACTGCGTTAATAATCATCTATACTTTTTTAATAGGTCGACAATTTTACAAGTGTAGTAAACCACAAGGATCCGGGTGTAACTTCTTCACATGGGCATCGGATGATGGAAATAATGAAACTCCAGCACAACCTCCTGCACCTAATAACAGACCTTACCAGAGTGCAGATGATGACAGGCGTAATAATTACAATGCACCAGGACCTTCAACAAGCTGGGGAAACACTGGCACTGCGAGCGACTCGGGCGACAACGTTATGTGCACGTGTAATCAACCGGCTAGAAAGTGAGTCAATATTTATTTCTAATGTAGGTAAAAATCGAAGTTAGGATTATTCAATTTTAAGCTGTTAAAGGTCGAATTCATTTCAAGTCGGGCAGGGGCCCCATGCTAAATTCACAGAATCATTTGCTCCTTGAATATATTGTTTTTCAAAGAGAATATAAGACGACACGTATATTATCGATTTGCCGAAATATTTTTGTTAACATTATTATGAGTTTTTGAATTTAAAAAATTGAAAACGCTAATTGTCAAAAACTGGTAAAAACTGTTGTTAGAGGTGTGATATTTTTTTATCTTATATATGTATTTGCGTTTTTTCGGATTCTTATAGAATTTCTCATCTTCCTTCGAAATCCATTGGAAAGTTTCAAAAAAGTTTAAAATTAACGAATATATTCAAATTATTCAACATAAATTTACTCAAAAACGCCAACGTTTTTTTTCGCTTGATTTCTTTCTAGATTCATCCTAATTTAAAGAGTATATTCTATGCTAGTCTGCCCTGTGCAAAGAAATAAAATGGTTTCTCTAAAAAAGTTCTTGAAAAATGTCTCTTGAGCCTATTTCCTATCTCGCGTTATTTTCGAGATTTTTACGAAAAAATAGATTAGAGAAACAACTTTATTTCTTTGACTTTTTTGTTGTATCTGTATCGTTTTGGCAAATAAATTATCTCTTCTCTTCGAGGCGCAGGCACAGAATAGACTATCATAGATTATACTTTTTACATCAGGGCGGCGGCTTCTCTGAACATATTCAAAGTCAATTTACTGACTTTGAATATTTTCAGAGAAGCCACTGCCATTTCGTCAATTTTAATCTTTTTTCAAATTTTCCAATTCATTTCGAAAGAAGATTTTATAGCAAAAGTTTTGACCCTTTTCTGATAATTTGCGTTTTCAATTTTCAAAATTCAAATACTCATAACTTTGTCAACAAATTTATTTTCGGCAAGTCCATAATATATGTGTCGTCTTATTTCCTTTGAAAAACAACATATTTGAATGGCATATGGACTGCCTGTCCAATTTTAAATTAATTCGACCTAAAAAAAGTATTTCAGAACAACAAAACCTTTTTTTCTTTTCATATTAATCACAATAAATGTAAACAAAAGAGCGAAATGACGAAGTAGCTTATTAAAAATTTGAATCTGTTTGAAATGAATTATAATATTTAATTTAAATTATTTTTAATTTTTGTATGCCAAACTAATAATTATATCAACTTTTAGAGGCTTTATATAGATAAATAGAGATTATTATTTTTATTTACAATATAATTAATAAATCATGTGTAAGGATATTTTAAAATATTTTTTAATTAAAAAAATAATGGGAAGATCGATTATTTTTCTGCTTACAACTAACTTCACTCAATAAAAATAAATGTTATGCGTTGTGCTACCGGTCGACAAGGTTACAAAAAAGTCATTGTTTTAGTATATTTTCACGTGGGAATAACTTATCAATAAAGCGTTTTACAGACAGGAAGATAATATTTTTATTAATGTTTTTTTTTATACACTCACCGGGAGAAAATCGGCAAATGACAATTTATTTTTTACTAAAAATTTGAGTAGAAAAAATCTTTTCAATCACTTTAATATCGCTAACTCCATGTCACATGAAATCATGAAATTTTCAACGAGTTCGATTCGAAATTCTTTTGAGTTGAAAAAATTCAATTTAGGACATTTTCAAGTGTATCATTCAGTTTAAACTGCATAATTATAAGATGCTTTACTATTAACAAATTTAATTTTTCAGTCTTAATTTCTGATCGTTCATTTTCAAATTAAAAAAATTTTAAATACAGTTTTCAAATTAAACAATTTCGAATTGAAGACTTAAAGAAATTAATCTTTTAAAAATGAGCAATATTTGACTTTTCAATTTTGAATGTTCCCAGTTTAAAATGATGAAATTTTTTAACGTTTTTTTTTGGAATTGTTATATTTTAAAGTTTAGAATTGAAAATATTTCTACCATTTTAATTGAAAATTTTGTAATTTTTGGAAGTTTTAGTTTGAAATGTTCAAGCTATAAACAAAGAAAAATATAAAACTTTTAAGTTTAAAATTGTGCAGTTTTGAATACCTAATTTTAAAATGGTTTTATTTCAAAGGCCTTTTTAAAATTATTATGTTTTAAAGCTTGAATTTGAGAATGTTAGTTTTTAAGTCTCTTATTATTCACTTTTAAATTTAAATATAATTTTTAATACCTACTTGTTTCCGGAATAGTTCAAATCTGGCAGCATTTAAATAAAAAATGCTCCATTTTTTAAGTTTATAATTTCAAATTGCAGAATATTTAAGACTTCTGATTTAATATTTTAACATTTTTATGTAATATCTAATTTTGAAGTGCGTATTATTAACCAAATAACGTATTAAAATTAGGAGGCTTACATTTTATATCGATACACTATTGAACTTTTGAACTAGAGGTGTGCTGTCGTTTGTACGAATATTTAATGCAAATTTAGACATGCGTGTAACATGGGATTTTTCGAAAGAAAAAAATTAAACTGTACATCAAACCGGCTCGATTTCCTTAGATTACAATTTTCAAATCTAAATTACTCTTTTTTTAGAGAAAAATGGAATAATTTTAATTTTAAAAATTGTAATAATCCTAGCAAATCAAGCCGGTTCCATGTATAGATAGATTTGACTGATGGCTGGATTTCCTTAGAGTATTACAATTTTAAAATCAAGATTCATCCATTTTTCTAAAAAACAAGAGTAATTTTGATTTAAACATTGTAATAATCTAAGCCTAAGGAGATCAAAACGTCAATTAAATCTAACTGTTCATTAAAGCGGCTTGATTTTCTTAGATTATTACAATTTTTAAAAACAAAATTCATCAGTTTTTCTTAACAAAAAAAGAGTAATTTTGATTTTAAAAATCGTAATGATTTAGGGAAATCAAGTTGGTTTTTATGTCCAAATTTTTTTGTGTATTTCGAAAAATCCTATGTTCCACGCGTGTACAAATTTGCATTGAAAATTCCAACAAACGACTTTAATTTGAAGTTTAGTTTTAATGAATTCAAGTTAAAAAATTCTCAGATCTAAAAGCTTGAATTTTTTAACTTGAATGACGGAGAATTCTTTTCTCGTATTTTAGTGGCCACCGTGATTCAAAGCAACAAATTGCTAACCCTAATGCATTAAATTTGTTTTTAGATTAACAGTTGCGAAAGAAGGGCCGAATAAGGGAAGACAATTTTACGGTTGCCCAAAGGGTATCGGCAGTACTTGCAAGTTTTTCCAATGGGCGGATGACGAAAACACAGGTTCGAATTACGGAGATGATTGGGGTGGTGGTGGTGGTGGCGGAGGAGGAGGTTGGGGAGTTGGCGGAGGAGGAGGTGGTGGAGGTTGGGGAGGAGGAGGTGGTGGAGATTGGGGAGGATCATCAACTGGAAGAGGCAGAGGACGGGGAAGAGGTGGAAGTTCAGGAGCTCCTAGAAAACCGCGAGCTACTACTGGTGCCAAAAGGAAATGCGGAATTTGTGGAATTGAAGGTAAATAATTTTTCTATATTAAAAACCAATATCTTACATAGTCATTTCTTTATTTACAAATACTGAAATTATCTTCGCTCATAGCACATTGATAAAAAATACATTTTCTCAAATCTTACATCAGATGAATTATTTTACTATCAGTGTTTCTTTTATTCCAGGCCATACAAAGAAAACGTGTCCTCAGAATTCAATGGATCGTTAATATGATTAAGCTTTTAGGTATACAGAATAAAGTATTTAAAATATTCGTTTTACTTCATTACGTGCTCTGTAGGTAGAATAGGTATGTTACTTTTCGTAATTAATATTCAGGAAATATCTATTTTTGTTTATATTTCATACATTCGGACTGTTTAAAATAAGCTGGCACTTACAGGCTTAAAACTACACTGAAGAATCATTTATTCAAAAAGCTGTTCTCTTTTAGTATCTAAATCTGAAGAAATATAAGCTCTATTAAAATTATGGCATTTAACACACCTATGATTAAGTAGTAAACGCTAGCGGTAATTCTAAACATTCTGTGCCTTCTACAAGTGATGTTAATAAGTTAGTATTGTAAATATGTACAGTATTTATGATCGCAGTGTTGTTTATTAACTTAATAAGGTTTCTTTCACGTAAAAATACATTTCTATAAAATTCGATGTAGTCATGTTTATCTATAATTTTTGGCTAAAAAAATCTCCTTGTTAACTAGCAGTTCGTTTATCATGAGACATTCTACTCTTGAGGGCTTCGAATTCTTCCTTATTCAAATTGGCCTCTGCCGTTGTCTGAGTTAACTAGAAATTGTGGAATATGTTAATATTTAAATAATAGTCTACATGCGTGTCAAATGGTTGTGCCGTAATCATCTTTTAGTGCGTTTGTGCTCATTAAAAGTCGTGCAAATGTTAATTTATAAAATAAATGTTTTTTATATTTCTTTTTTATTTCAGTTTTTTATTTTGCACCATTCTTAAATTATTGCGAAAGCGCGTGCAACCTGTGTTTCGAAATTATTAGTTAAGGAAGTGCTTTTTAAGTGCGATGATTGAAACTTTTATTTACCATATCTAATATAACTTCATATTTTATTTTTAGTAAGTTATTCTCCTCCTCTAGCCTTCTTACTTCTCTTTTTAGTGATTCGTTTTCCTTGAACGTACCACCTATTTGTCCTGATTCTACAATAAATAGCAAATAATTTATAACAGTTATTAAAAATGCAGTATTTTCTGCGTAACTTGGTATTACGCATTTTTTTTTGTAGGATTAATAACAACTGAATTTAAAAATCTCGACAAAAAAGTGACCCAAATTTTTAGTTGAAAACAAATATTAAAAATTTTACTAAATCGTTTTACACACATATTTCCAAATATAGTTTTTGTAAAAATATTTAATTATAAAAAGTCTTTGTAATATCGAACTTACAGATCAATAATTCGATAGAAACTTATCAGATAAATAGACAGTTTTTACTCAAAGAATTGACAAACTTCCAATTTTTATATGTATTTTAATAGAAAACCGTGTCTATTATTTGAATGTTATCCTTCTCAAACACTTTTTCTAGATTTAGCTAGATGCCTCATATTTTGTAGATCAGACTCACCGAAAAAAAGTTTGCATCCATGAACTTGACAGATTCAAGCAAGACAACCGATATTCTAAAGGACCAAACTGACGCGAAATTTTTTTATTAAACTATTGGAATATAAAATCACTTAAAAATAAGTGTAGGAAGCGTCTCCTACCAGGAAAAGGATTTGAATTTATTTTGAAGGTTTAGCATCCCTTAAACATTCAGCAAGGACATCGAAATTTTCTTCAAAGCAAAACTATTGCAAATTTTTTGATTCAACTATTGTGGTCAAAAGTAACTCTATTATAAATGAAAAAAAAAACATCTTCCGGCAGGACAGGCCGTTTATTTAATTTTAAGAGTTGTTTTAACATCCCTAATATATTCAAACACGGAAATCGATATATCTTTTTTAAAATCACGGTACATTTTTCATTTTACTTTTGTTGTGGGAAATCAATTCACAATAAACATGGTAAACATATCCTAGCAGCGAAAAGTATTTGAATTAATTTTAAGTGTTGTTTTAACATATCTTAAACATTCAAGCAAGGAAATCGACAATTTCTAAAAGGATAATATATCAGGGGAGATTTTTTGATTAACCTGTTGGGATAGGAAGCGACTTTTGGCAGAAGAAATGTCTGAATTTATTTTAAGGGTTGTTTAAACATCCCATAAATATTCAAACATGGCAATAAAGGTCGGAAATCAATTTACAATGAAAGTGAAAATATATCCTAGTAGTGAAATTGATTGAATTTATTTTAATTGCAGCAAGGAAATCGATATTTCACAAAAACAAAATTATCAGATTTCTCACAATATCGAAAACTTTTAGTCAGATTTGTCTAGTTCACACAAGTTTATAGAGCATGTACGTCCAAAGAAAACATATTTACTTCAAACCCAGATATAATAGTCGTTTTTGACATGATTTCCTTGTTTGAATCCTTAAAGATTTTCCAGTAATTTTCACTGTTAAGAAATGTCAATTTCCTTCTTTTATTATTTAGGGGACGTTGAAACAATCTCTAAAATAAATTCAGTGACTTTCCCTGCTAGGATATGTTCCCCACATTTATTGTGATGTGATTTATTATAAAGTGACTCCAATAATGTCATAAAAAAAAACTCGTGATTTTTGTTGTTAGGAAATGTCGATTTCCTGGTTTGAAACTTTAAGGGATGTTCAAACAACACTTAAAATCTTATAAAAAAGTGGTGTAACGAAATGTCTCGCACTCATTGTTATTGAAAATTGAAAACCTGATTAACTTTTGAATGACTCGAAATTGCTCTATCTATTGCATTTGAAATTAAAAAATGAAATCTGCTGCAAAGTTTCAATTTGCTTACAACTATTAATTTAAATTGTGATCGTTATGGGGGCGAAATATTTAATTGTTTTGCAAATACATACCTTAAGTTATCTACTTCTATAACAGAATAAAACTTAATTGCATTGATTAAAAAAATGATTCATTGCCGTTAACTCTTTAATACCGAGGGGTTGATCATTCGAATTTTGAGTCTACACCAGCTATTAAGATTTGAAAGATTCCAACGTTTCCGAAATATTTCAAGGATTTTCTAATTATTTCCAGTGATTGCAAATATTTTCTAGATACATTAAAGAATTGTAAAAGATTTAAAAGACTTTCACATAATATATACGAATTTCTAGGAATTTTGAGAGATTTTTGAAGTATTTCAAAATATTTCAAGATAATTCACAGCACTTTCAAAATAATTGCAAGTAATTTCTAATAATTTCAGAGATTTTCTGAGGATTTCAAGCCATTCAAGAATATTTCAAGGGATTCCCAAGAACCTTTTGAGATTTTTTCACCTACGGAGAGAGTTTTAAGGGATTTCAAAGAATTTTGATGGATGTAAACCAATTTTAAAAGACATTAAGGGATTCAGAAATATTTTAACGATTTTGTTAAAGTTTCCAATGAATTTTGAAATATTTTACGGGCTATTACCAAACTTTTAAAGGTTTCAAGTAATTTAAAAAAAAATCAAGAGATTTCTAGAGACTCCAAAGTATTTTAATGATTGTAAAAATATTTCAAAACATTTGAATTAATTGCAGAGAATTTCTGGTGATTGAAAATATTTAAAAAAATCAATAGAATTCTAAGGTTTCAGAGAAATTTATAGGATTTTATGAGCTTTCAGAAGATTTCAAGGCATTCAAAGAAATTTTGAAAAATTTAACACTTAAACCGTTTCAAAAGATTACATTAGTGGCCATACCATCATTCAAAACTAAAACATTTTCTGATATATTGCCATATTTTAAGTATTGAAACTTATAAGTATTAGAACTTATAAGTGCTTAATAAATTTTTGAGGTATATTAAAGCAACTCATAAAATAAATTTCAACACTTATCCTGGTACAGTGCTTCCTGCACTTATTTTCAAGTCACTTTGCATTCCAATAGTTTTTAATAAAAAAATCTCCTTTGGTTCTTTGAAAATCGTGAGTCTGTCAAGTTTATAGGAACATGACTTTGTTTCAGTGGGTCTCATCTATAAAATATGAGGCACCTAGCCAAATCTAACAAAAAGTTTTGGAAAGCATAACATTTCAATAATAGACGAATTTTTCTACTGAAGTACATACAGAAATTGTAAGTTTGGCAATTGTTTGTGTAAAAACTAGCCATTTTTCTGATAATTTTCTTTCTAATTATTTATGTGCAAATCGATATTACAACAAAAATTGTATAATTAGACATTTTGAAAAGTCTTTTTCTGTACATTTGGTTCGGGGTCTCTTCTTGTGCAATTTAAATTTTAGTTTTGATATTACACAGTTGTGTAACTTGTTGTCAATACTAGTGAAAATGAGGATTAATATTTTTTATATCTCACCAGGAATCCACATTCCATTTTCAAAAACAGCCTGCTGCTCGCCCAGACAAATTCTTATCTCGCCAATGTCTGGACCCAATTCTTTTTCTAACCTCTTCGGACTTAGATCTTTATTTGCCAAAGACACCGAGGCTTTTCTGATCGGAGTCTTTTTCGGAGAAAATTTGCTCGAAAAAAGTGGCATCTTTCATTTAAAACTAAGGCTCAAATCGCCTGAATCATGTGTTTTACAACGGTCGAAAACTTCTTAACAACAAAGCTTTTAGAGGTTATACCTCTAGAAAGAAGCGGAACTTTCCAAAACTTAATTAAATCATTTGTCAAATGACCACCACAATTACAATACATAAGCTCGATCACTTTATATTTAAACCCCTATATTTTTAGAGCTAAACTTGTTTATAAAGACCGATTCTTTCATTAACGTCACTAGTTTGTTTACGTTCTTTATGTAGCTGTCAGCCCCGTGGCACTCTGAAATGAAAGTGGCGGAAATGTTGAGTACGGCCGAGGGTGACGCTGGCTGTACTTTTAGGCCGAAAATTATTCAAATGCATGGGGAAAGCCGAAAGTGTCAAAAAGGTGAAATTTTGTGCTTTTTATATTATAAAAACGGACTTTTTAATTTTTTGTGTACTTTCGAATTAAGTTTTAAGCCTTTTAGACTGAAATTTTATCAAGTTTTTTTTTGTGAAGAACGAGAATAATGGAGAGAATTTTGCCGAACATTTTGCCTTGAGAATTTTGAAGATTTCAAGAGAATAAAAAAGTTTTTTTAAAACTCCTGGTAAAATTTAAATAATGTTTTATTTGGTAAATTAATTTGAGGAGAATATTGAAAAATGATTCTCTATAATTTCGAAAAATAATGTAGAAAATGTTGAAGCAAAATTTTTCAATTCTGCACATTGACAACATTTTACAAAAAATTCGTGTTAGTTTGAGTAATATTAAGAAGTTTCGCAAAGATTTCATAAAATTTAAAACTAAATGTCGATTTCATAAAATTAAAAAAAAAATCAATTTTTAAAAGATTTCCAAGACAAAATTTAGAATCGTTTTAAGTATGAAAGGTTTCAAGAGAATGAGAAGCTTTTCTAGATAAAATTAAACAAGATTTCAAAACATTTCGAAAGATTTTCAAAATTAACAGAAAAGTATGTGGAAGATTTTAAAAGATATTGAGAAGTTTTGAAAAAATTTCAAAAATAATTTAAACCTTTGAACGATTTCAAGAAATTTAACACAAAATGTAGATTTTTGAAGATTTCGAAAAAAGATGCACTTAGTAATTTGGAAAGGTTTCAAGAGAATAAAAGTTTTCAAAAGATTTCCAAAATTGTCGAGAAAGAATCTGGAAGATTTTAGAGCTATTTTTAAATTTGTTTAGGTAAAAAAAATTCTGAAAAATTCGAATCACTTTAAAAGATATAAGGAAGTTTTGAAAAAATGTCAAAAAATGATTTTGAAAAAGAATGTAGAAGATTTTAAAGCAAAAACTTTGAATTTTGCAAGAATACAAATTTTCTTTAATTATTCAAAAAATGAGTTTTTATTTTGAGAAATTAATTTAAAGATAAAATTGAAAATTATTTCAAAATATTTCCAAAATTGAATCCGAAAGATTTTAAGGCGATTTTTTGTATTTTGCAGAATTTTGAAGACATTTTAGGAAAAATCTAACACATTTTAAACTATATTTAGAAATTTTGAACAATTTCCAAAATAATTTCAAGACATTTAAAACGAAATGTAGATTTTTGAATATTTCAAAAAAAAGGAGCTTTTTTAAGAGTTTTTCAAGCATTCAAGACAATAAAAAAGATGTCTTTTAAAGATTTCTGGAAAAACGGTATATGATTTTTTATTTAAAAATATCAATTTCAAGGGGAAATTGAAGAAGAGTTTTAATTGGTAAATTAATTTTAACAGAACATTTAAAAAGATTTAATAAGATTTCGAAATCTGACGAACAATAACGTTGAAGTTTTTTTGGTAAAATGATATTATTTTGCAGGACATAAAATGATTTTCCAAAATTTCCAAAAATAATGTAGAAAATTTTAAAGCAAAATTTTTCATTTTTGCAAGATTACAATATTTTAGAAAAAATTCGTGTTACTTGTGGAAATTTTAAGAAGTTTTGCAAAGATTTCATAACATTTAAAACAAAATCGATTTTGAAAGATTTCGAAGAAAAAATTGTCCAAAGATTCATAGGAAATTTATAATGTTTATTTTTTTTTTATTTTCAAAAATTATTTTAATAGAATATTCTAAAAGATCCCAAATTATGTTCAAGAATATGAAAGATTGTTGGGAAATTGTTTTTATTTTGCACGATTTCAAATAATTTCCTAAAATTTCGAAAAAGAAAGTAGGAGATTTTTTGCACGATTACCAAATTTAAAAAAATCGAGTTTATTCAAGAAATATAAAAAAGTGTTGAAAAGGTACAAAAATAATTAAGAAAAGATTTCAAAAAATTTTAAACAAAATGTAGATTATGAAAATTTCGAAAAAAGTAGGGTTTTAAGAATTTTGCAAAGTTTCAAGAGAATAACCAAGTTATTTTAAGATTCCTGGCAGAATTTAAATGATTTTTCATTCTGATAAATTAATGCTAAGATAAAATTAAACAACATTTCAAAAGATTTCCATAATTGCCGAAAACGAATCCGGAAGAGCTTGAGGCAATTTTTTTGGTTAATTTAATGAAAAATTCGAATCAGTTTAAATGATATTTAAGAATTTCGAAAAAATGTCAAGAATAATTTAAAACTAGAAACGATTTCAAGACGTGTAAAAACAAAATGTGAATTTTTGAAGATTTCGAAAAAAAAGCTTTTGAAAGTTTTAAAAGGTTTCAAGGGAATCAAAAAGTGTTATCTCATTTTGAAAATTTTATTTCAAGATGAAATTGACAAACATTTTTAAATATTTCAAAAGATTTTCAAAATTGTCAGAAAAGTTTCTGGAAGATTTTAAGGCAATTTTTTCATTTTGCAGAATTTTGAAAAAAAAATAGGAAGAATTCTACTTATCTAAAAATATATTGAGAAATTTTGAAAAAATTTCAAAAATAATTTAAAAACGTGAAATTTAAAACAAAATTTAGATTTTGGAAGATTTTGAAAAAAGAAGGTTTTTAAGAATTTTGAAAGATTTCGAGAGAATAAAAAAGTGATGTTAAGATCACTGGGAAAATTTAAATGATCTTTAATTTTGAAAAATTAATTTTAAGATAAAATTGAAAAAGATTGAAAATATTTCAAAAGGTTTCGAAAATTATCGAAAAAGAATTTGGAAGATTCAAAATCAATTTTTTTCATTTTTAGCAGCATTTAAAAAAAAAAAATTTTAACTTGAAACAATTTCAAGAAATTGAAAACAAAATGTAGATCTTGGAAGTTTCGAAAAAAGGAAGTTTTTAAAGAGTTTCGAATGGTTTCAAGCAAATAAAAAAGTTTTTCTTTAAAAATTTCTGAGAAAATTGCAATGATTTTTTATTTTGAAAAATTAATTTAAAGATAAAATTTAAAATGATTTCAAAATATTTTTAACGAAGCAAAATAAATTATTTTCTAGCTTTAAAAAAATATGTATAAATTTTTATAATTTAGTTCAATTTAGCGTTAATTTCAATTTTCAATAATCAACTGCGACATAGAACATAATGAATTAGAAAACCCAGTTGAGAAAGTCTGTGTCAATGAAGTTAGAGATATAATTAA
>JAABKJ010000409.1:0-50712 GCA_011634705.1 Andricus grossulariae | reverse complement strand
ACTGGGCTGGAAGCGGTCACATTACGCCTGCTTCACGTGCATGCAATGGCGCGTTTTCAAGGGGGGTCGGACAAAAAGAATCTTTAATTTCGGACAGTTTAGGATTCCTCGTTGGCTGGGTCTATGACTCTAATAGTCGTACATTCTCATACACAATAAAAGAAAGGGGCAGTTGAATTTTACTGGGGATCAAATGCTACCCTCCAATCTCATACCGAATAAGCATAAATTGGTCGATTTAGCTGACTCTAATAGCACATTTGTTGAGTGCTATTCGAAAATTGTATAGGTCTAGGTCTATTGAAAATTCCTATGTGTCTCGTTTCGCATTCCCATCCTTTAGAAATTTCTGCTTGGATCCAGAGACGTTTGGAACAAGACGACTGAGAATTTCCAATAGGAACATCAACACCATCGATTCCTTTCGCTTTTGAGCAACTTGTCTCTTTATGAAGGTTTCAGGAGACAAAAGAATTATTGGAGCGAATTCGGGAATTGCTTTTTAAAATGAAGTTTCTATGTAGGTAATGTAGGTTTTTTCTTTACCTTTTCTTCAGGATTCTTCTTTTGTATTTTAAAAATGTTGATTCGTCAATATTAAGCCAGAAGAGTACGAAAATATAAAATGAAAAGAAAAACAAACATTGTTTTATACACATAAGCGAGGTTATAAATCAAACAAACTTTGCTATTGTATAATTAATTAACATTTTTAATGTTTTAAGGATATTATAAGGATGCAATTGTAGGTCTTGGAATAATATTAATTACAGTTTGAATAATTGAAATTTTATTGAAAGTGAGATTATATTTAAACAAATAACTATATTTTGACTGGTCCATGCAATGTGGAATCAAGTTCATGTAAGACTGTATAAAGAATTAAATTGGGGATATTTCGTAGCTCTGTATATGGAATAAGGTCCATTTTTATTAATTTTAACATTTGGGATTTTTGTGGTAAAATAGGGAAAACTGGATCCTAGGTTGGTTCTTATTTACAGTTGGTGCATTTTTTTCGAATTTCTCTGCTCACATTCCCAACTTTTGTTCGATTGCCAAAACAAAACTCCAAATTTGAGCAAAATCGGTTACAGATAATTTCGTGTTTCAGTATATTGTGCAGAATTCGTCAGAGAATAAGAATGAATCATAAATTTTGAGATTAAATAATTTTAAGGCACTCTTATGGGTCCCCAAAGAAAACCCCATAAGTGACAAATTTTAGTTTTACGTAATATTGCGGTTTATTGACGCCTTTTAAAAGTTTTAAAAAATTAAATGATCACTAATCGGTGATTTAAGAATACCCAGTATTTTTAAATTAATATTCAATTGTTTCAATATTTATTTTTTTCAGTTAACTCGCGAAATGAACGTATTTTCTAGACTTTATGAGTTATTTAATCAATGATAACAATAAAATATTTTTTTAAAATAATTTTACAATTATTCTAATAATACGTTTTTGTTCAAGAATATATTTTACCTTTTTACCCTTCCACGCGCAGTGGAACGTATACGTCCCACTTGTTTTTTCGCAGTTTTTCAAGCATTTTTGATACATATTACCTTGTTTAGTGTACAAGTATTCGATTTTAGGCTCTTAAGGGTTCATGTTAAGTAATTATCATGAAAAATGTGTAAATTTGTTAATTAACAATTTGTTATAAGTCATTGAAATCGAGGAAAATCACTTTTTTCGAATAAAATCGGCTGTTTATAAAGTACTGGTCCTATATCTGTGACAAATGTTTTCCAGTTAGATAACACGTAGAACTGTAACATATATTTTTTGCAGAATTTTCGGCAGGCAAGTTTTGTTTTATTTTTTGAATTCATAAAAAATTACGATTGTTGATGAATTTTCGGCATAAGTGCATGTAATGTAGCGTATTTGTAATCGATTATCAAATCGTGAAAAAAAAATGTTTTTCGGGCCACTAATAGAAAATATAATGTTAAAATTGCCAAATTCAAAATGGCGGTTTCAACATGGCGTTTATATTAGTGCAAATTCGCAATTTTCCGCAATTGCTATGAAACTTAGTGTATGCAGGTTTTTGAGGTCGCTGATTACAAATCTGATGTCAGAATTGCAAAATTCAAAACGGCGGATTCAATACCGCCTGCACGGCATTGGAGTGGGGGCTGTCCAAAAAATACGCATACAGCAAGTTTTGTGTCAATTGTTCGAAAACTTCAAAATTAGAGTAAAATTGTCGCCATATTGTATCCGCCATTTTGTAATTTGCAATTCTGACATCAAATTTGCAATCTACGACTCCAAAAAACCCCATACAACGTTTTTTGTGCAAAACCATTAATAGCAAGAATTAGTTTAACAGAAAAATGTGCCCCTGAAAGGGTTAAGCAGGAGAAACATTTTATCTCACTAAATTTTCGACAAATTTTGATATTTGTAAGTACTAATTTGTTCATTATGAATACTCGTAGATCGATGAATACTGCTAGACGAAAAAAAAAGAATAAATAAATTGAAAATAAAATAAAATTAAAGCAGCAAACTGCATCAAAAATGAATTACAATGTAATTAACAATAATTCAAATTACACAATAGATGAACAAATCGGAAAGTAAAAAATTGAAAAAAAAAAGAATTTACTAACTGTATAATGAAATGAAATCAAAATAACAATTAAAGTTCAAATATTAATTAAACTGCATGGAGAGGTAATTGAATTACTTAGCAAATTAACAAATTGAAAAAAAGTAAATGAAAACTTAACAAATCAAAATTAACAAATTCAACATCAAATCAGAATGAAGCAAAAAATAATTTAAATCATCAAAGAAAATAAATGTAAAAATTGATCTAATGGGTTACCTATCCATAAATCACGTGACGTAAATTTTTAACAATATTGACTTCTCCTTTTGTAAAACTGTTTCGAAATACATTGTAATTGATAAACTACATTTAATTATATTGATTAAAATCTAATCAAAAATCGTTACAGGACACATAAAATTTACAAATTAAGAAATAACAAATTTGTTGAAATTTGTATATATTTCAAAATCAAAAAATTGGATGATTTCTGTAATTTTTCTGACATGAAAATAAACATGAAATATTGAAAAAATAAAACAACTCTAATTTATAGGTTGATCGAAGTAGCCCCACAGGTTATGCAAACATGGCAAATGCGCTCAAAACTAAAACAAAGTTTTTTTTGCAAAAAGGTTAGTGTAGGTATATTAGGGCATACATTTAGTTACGGAACAACTGAAATTCCTTATTCAAGGAAAACTCCTTGCTTGTTAATAATAATAATTTTAATAATGTAAATAATGTTAATAATAACTTTTTCCAACAATTTTCCGTGTAACGATTTTGACAGCTTTTTCGACAATTGTGGTCACCTTGCGAATATATGTAGCAACAAACACCTGCACGCGAATGTTGATCTGTACGACGTTGGGGGACTAGCAGAACTAAGTTTTGGTGGCAATTTGATTTGAAAATATAAACTAAATAAAAAAGTCGCTAGTGATCGAAGTAGCCCCGTGATCGAAGTGGCCCCACTCTTCCTAAACAAAATCAGGATATTTATTTGAATCCTTCTACAGCTCGTATTAAAATTGTATGGAACTCCCGGCAATATTTAATATTGTGTTGATTTAGTTAATACTTAATTTCGTGCTGTAAAACAGTTACCTTGTTTATTTTATTGCAAAAAACCTAACTGTCAAAAAATATACTTGATTCCATATACACATCATCTCTAATCTGATTTTTTATACAAAATTACCGTAACTAATTCTTTATACGGACCTGCCAGAACATGATTCCATATTACATAGAGCAGTCGATTTGTCATCTAATTAAATTTTGTTAATTAAAATAATTGGAATAATACAAAAAACGAATTTGTTGATTGAATATGGTAAAGTTATAAAAAATCTTTTTCCTTGAAAAATAGGCTGTCATTATTAGTATTATCAACGTTGTCGAAAGTGTGGTTTTTGTGAGAAGACAGCTCATCACATACTTTGTGAATGTGATACACTGGCGTGTCTCAAAGACAACTACCTGGGGGATTATTTTCTCGAGCCAGAAGACCTTCACGACATCTCCAGCAAATCAGTGTATGCCACTATGGTAAAGACTGTCCTAATGGGAGATGGTTACATTTTAGGGAATCGTACAATAGGTTTTACCGCAGTGCTATAGGCAGTTATTTCCATGTCCTCCCGTATCATTAATATTATTAATATTGCCTTTTTCGGATGCAATACGGGTGTCCTGCTTCACCACACATGTCCCACTAAGCCCCGTTTGATGGTATTACTAAAAGATAATGATGAAACTGTAAATATTCAAGTATTTAAATATTTGAGCATTTCAGCGCTGTTACTGTCTACACCAGCAGCCTTGCCATTTTTTAAGCTCTTAATTATATCTCTATCCCCAGTGACGCAGACTCTTTCAATTGGAGTTTCTAATGCATTATTTTCTATCTCGCAGTTCTTTTGCCCTATATCTTCACCTTCTAATAATTCTGTAAAAGATTCTTTTAAAGCGTCTACTATCCCGTCTGTATTATATAGCATTTCGCCTTTGATGTTTCTCATGCTGACAAACTCTGTACTTTTACTTTCCTTCATCTGTTTAAATAATAGTTTCATAGATCCTTGAAAGCCGTTCTGTAATTTCTTGTCTTCTTCTGTTCTGATTTTATCTTTACTCTTCTTGACTAGTTTAACTTTCCTCTTTTTGAGTCTGCAATAATTTTGAAGTCTGTTTGTCTCCTCATCGCTTATATTAATCATGTTTTGTGTTTCGGATATCCTATAAAAACGAATAAAAACAAATTTCTGTTAAAAATAGAAGATAAAGTGAGGAAGAAATTTTTTAAAAATTAATTAAAGCAACAGGAGTATAATTATGCAAATTTATATTATATTGTCATTCGTCCGAAGCTTCTCCCATTCTAAAAATTCCCCAATTAATTTGTATAGTTTATCCACTACCTTCTCTTTCATTTCTCGTATTAATTATGATCATATGGCATTCTTCTCTCATCCTTAATTTCTAATATTTCTTGATTTGACATTCTACAATTTTCGCATCTTGTATTGTTTTGCTAACTATCACTGTTTTCGAGAAAACTTTCAAGGAAACCCTTATTTCTACAACACTGCATAAAATCACAGTTACAAAGTTTAACACTTTACCCCCTGATTGATTATCGACTAGGTTAGACACTAGAAGGAAAATTAGTTAGCAGAACTAATCCAGTGCAATTTGGATGATCCAAGTAAGTTACTAAGGGTAAGCTTCTTGGTGCGAAATTCTTTCTTTTTCTCCCTATCTAATCTCAAGCAGCCCCTTTATGGTACCGCCTCATTAGCTTCTCAACTCGACAAAAGGTTCGACGATACAGAGTGAATCCTCAGGCTTAAACAATGAATGGCAGTTCTCTTGTTAACCAAAGCAATCGACCTATAGCAGACGACAAAATAGTTTGCCTTGTGGTCAGTTCCTTTCGCTCAAAGTAATACTTTCAATCATCAATTTATTGATTATCGACGAACTGTCTAAAAAGGGAAAATCTACAAGCTACAAATATAGTCTTGGTTTCAAGGAAGCAATTATTCGAATCTCGTGATAGGAACAGTAAATCAAGGAAGTTGGGGGTGGGGCAGGGAGAAAGGTGCTATAGGAACGATCACTTCTCACCCCATCCAGGTTAATGAGAAAGAGAGAAAGAGAGAGAGCGCAAGAGAGAAATTAAGTCTTTGCACCTGAGACGAAGCCATTTTTTCTAATAAGTATTGATTTTAAATTGGGGACAGTGGTTTGATTAGATTTCTGATCGTGAAATTTGTTAAAAATAGACACTGAATATCAGATTCAGAGCAGTAGACAGGAAAAATTCAATAGAATTTAACTGCATCCGTTTGCACAAATAAAGAAAGATTTTCGTTTTTGAATAAAGCTTACATATTCAGTTAAGTATTCTTATAGAAAAAAAATATCACGAAATTAGTCAATTAGCTGTATTAAACATTTTAATTAGAGCCGGTCAAGGGTGCGATTTTGACACCTCTATCCATCAATAGATAATCGTTTCTAGTATTGCTCTTGTGCATGACAGAATACTCAAATCTCGATAATCATAATTATCATTAGTATAATTACAATTAAAATAAATTTATCGAATAAATAATAGTTAAAACTATCATTATTTTACAAAAATTATAAAATATTACATTTTTGACATTTTTTTCTCGCTGATATTCCGTGAGATGTAATCTGACTTGTGATGACAGAAAAATGCAAAATCTTGACACACCTTCGACCGAAAAATGATATCTATCCGAGTGACTTCACAACACAACTAAACTTGATAGGGTTTTTAATAACTACAAATTTATCCTATTTTTTGTTTATTACTTAAAAAATCTTAAATTTGAAAACTTTACGATTCAAAATAAGCAAACCAACACAACCTTTAACTTGAAACAACTGCCAGACAGTCGCAGAGCTATCAATTTTGACAGCGAAATTTTTCGCAATTTTTCGATTATCTACTGTTGGTTATCTACTATTGGAAAATGTAATGTTAAATAAAAATTCCTTGAATAATTATAAATAATGAAGAAAGAAAACGTTGTATTAGTAAATATTGTTTATTAAACTTCAAACTTTGATTCTTATGCATAAAAATTCCACAAAAATATTTCACTCGGGTAAAAAGAATGAATAATGAAGTAGCGAAATTTATTTTTCAGGTTAAAAAATAATTTTTTACTCTCACACATCAATTAATTCTAATATTTCCATGAAACTTCATTAGAAAATGTAACATCCTTCCTGAAGGGTTATACTGAAAAAAATAAAGAAATTTGTTTGCCAGTTTCCCAGTTAATTAAAGTTATCTACTGTGAATCATTATCTACTGTAGGTTTCTTTCCTCTATTTGATCTTTTGCGATGAGGAGGTTCAAATTACAAACGTTATCAATTTTATGTATGGAGGGAATTTCGGGAGAGTTAATATATTTTTTTGATTTATGCCATGAAACCATTCAAAGGGGCTACTAGTATCAAATTTAGGTACAACTAGCCGGATTTTTTCGGTACACAAAAACACTGCCTTTTATTTAACTATCAGGAAATGACAATGGTTAAATCGTCTGGATGAAGTCAAAATAAAATGAATAATGCCGTTCTCAATTTTCTTTTTTGATAATTTATGAGAATATTATTTTTATTTCATCCACTTGAAAATAATACAAATTATATTACTTTTTTCATCGTATTTAGGAGAATTGGACCTAAAAAGCTTAACAATTTTAATTGGTTTTTAAATTGTTTTTTCATTCATTTGAGATTGGTAACTTAAGTTGATTTGATCTGACTTTACTTCCACTTAGAATAAATTATGGTAATTTCAAGCCTCACTTGATTTCTGTTGATTCCACCAGGAAACCCTTCAATGTTTAATTCACCAGAATTCAGTAGAATTTACGTAAATGCGTTTTGATCCTTCTGAATTTATAATAAATTTAACTCAATTTACTTGAGTTCGTTAGAATGAGATATAATTCATTTATGGATATTCCCTAGTATGGATTTTGATTTCTCCAGAATTTTTTATAATTTACTAGAATTTAGTTCATGAGAATTTGGTTTGAGTTTACCAGAATTTAGTTTGAGTTTACTAGAAATAATTTGACTTCGCGGGTATAGTATTTACGGAAAGGCCACCCAAAAATGTATACTTAATACTTGGCCTAGGGGTGCAGATTAATAGAAACTGCTAGAAATAATGAATTTTTCTTGCTTTAATTCACTTGAACTAGACAGAATTAGTACTAAAATTTCCTAGGTTTACTAGAATCCACTAGAACCTACTAAAATTCATGGAATTTCACAATAATTTATGGTCGTCCCGGAAATTCGGGACGACTAGCCAAGCTTATGAAAAATATTTGACCAGTCATCCCGAATTTCGGAACGAGAAGCTTCGATAATTCATTCATTTGAATTCACTAGAATTTACTTCAAGTCACTTCAATTAGCTAGCATTAATTCAAATTTTCTCAAATTCTGTAGAATATACCTTAATTTCACCTTCAAATTTTGCATGCTTTCACTAGAATTAAATTCGAATTTAGTGCAATATGTAGTTGCCTGCACTTGAATTCACTCTGAATTCTCTTGAATTTTGTTTAATTCTCTGATTTATTTCATTTAACTTCATTTTTCCGTAGCTTATTTAAATTGAATTAATTTCACCATTCTATCCTCTAAAATATAAAGCATTTTATTTTGCATACTAGAATTCACCTAAATAAAGTGACATATAAAATTAAATATGCTACACAAAACTGTGGTTAATTATTAAAACTGTGTGGTTTACTTTCAATGATTTGAACGGTTTCTTTTCAAAATACGATAAATAATGTCCACATTGTTGACAATAAATTTTGAATAGGTAAATGTGGAGTTAGAAGATGTACAGGAAGCAAATAAATACATTCAATCTTTTTCCAAATTTAAAAACACTTTTTATACAGCTTTGAATAAGATCCTAATTGCAATATACATGTCATAAAAAGGCATCCTTGTTGTGAACCATGGAACGTATTAGGAACTTTTCTCCAAATTATTTTTCAGAATTATGAATACCCAGGTAAAGCAAAATTTGGTATTGTATTGATCTGGAAAAGCATCTGGGGAATCGTATGGGTGTCGTCTGTCAGATATTATTGTAAAAGTACGGCAAATGAGACGATTCCCATACTTCATGTATATTTGAATAAAGTATAGTGAATGTATAGATCAAATGTAAATAAAGTATAACAAAGTATGATTGAAGCATACTAAAAGTATTGCTAAAGTATATCTTGGGAGTATAGCTGAAGTATAGCTAAAGTAGAGCTCAAGTATACCAGAAGTATAAATAAGGTACATCTCAAGTATAGGGAAAATATAGCTATAGTAGGTGTAGCTTAAATATGAGATATAAATAGCCAAAATATTGTTCAATCATGAAGGTTTTATTAACTTCAATAGCATATACTTCGGATATACTTTAGCATTATCAGGTATACTTTAGCTGTACCTTAGATATACTATTTCGATATACTTGAAGTAAGGAAATGTCTCATTTACCATGCATGTTTTCTACATGGGAAAGTTAATGATTGATCAATCCCATACTTATGGCTTTTTACCCAGGTACCTAAAAATTGTTGCGAACTTTTTAATAAGGTATTCGTCAACAGTTTTTTTTATTAGATTTGGGTTCGTAAAAAAAGTTGGCTGCTGTAAACTAGACCACTTATAGCTGATTTATGGATTTTCTGTCGGTTGATGAAACTTAAAGTTTTTGTGCTGTTCAATGGTCGAATTTAGTTAAGTTTTCTTTGTTTAGTTGACGTGTAATTTAATTGAGACTTATTTTATATTATATTACATATATATATATATATATATATATATACACTTTGCTAATTCTGGTTTAGGTTGCTCCGTTCCACATTGTATGTGGAGAACAATTACGACTCTTCAAACTATTGCAACAGCGGGTGCCTGTTGTAAATTCAGACCAGCATGTTTATATACTTCCGCACTAAACCATGTGTTATAAGCTGAGTACTGCACTGCTAGAAAAAGCGAAATACTCGGCTCAGCTTTATTCCCAACAATTGACCCAGAATTGGCCTAAGTTTAGTGCTTTTGTTCTGAAGCCATAGTTTTCTGCAGATATTTCATTGACATAAGTATCTGACAATTAGGACACTCTTCGAGAAAAAATGTGTTGAAAATAATGATAAATTATTCATTGAATTTCGACTAATTTTTATCATTCCTTTCGAAATTCACATATTTCAATATCCATAATAAATACACCGTGATGGGAATGAAACCATGAAATAAAAGTAAATCTCTTTTGCACTAATCTAACCTTTTCCTCGACACGAGTCAAACCATTTCGCCTGAAAAAACCTCATAGATAAATATCCCCCTATCCTTCTCACAAATTACCAAAATCTACAATTCTCCCTGCAAAATGACAGTTGGTTCCAGCCTTCATCCTCACAAAAGACGGTATTTTTCACGTCAGCATAGATAAATCCAATTTTTCCAAAGGATAGTTTTGTCCTCTGGCATAGTTGAGACGCGTGCAGAATGCGTATTATACTTTAGTGTGTGTCTTTCGTCTGCGTTATCAATCTCCACGAGCTGAGATAACAGTTGGATGAAGAAGGGGGAAAGAGAATAGCACAAGGGAATGATAAAGAGAGAAAGCTGAAAGTTAAGGCACAAAAGAGACCACACGTGTATTACAGACCCCCACTCTTTCCCTTTTCCCCTGATCCCCTATATAAGGGTATTTTCACAGAAGTGACACATTTTGCTGCAAAAAAATAGTAAAATAAATGAGGATCGTGCCTTAGCGACCGATGAAATGAAAATAGTTAAGTTATCTTTCTGGCCACCCAGGTCCTTCTCTCCGCATTTTTTTGTTCCAAAAAAGCGTCACAGTTAGGGCCCGGTAATTGGGCCCTCTTCTTGTTGAAACTGTAGCGCTTTTCGAGTAATAAGAAAGAGGACGACCTGTGAGGCCACACAGAGAACTGGACTATTTTAATTTCATAGGTCGCAAAAGCTTTGATGGCCGTGAAATCTAGTGAAAAAATTGACGCCAGGAAAGGGCCTAATTACGGGACCGAAACTGTAGCGCTTTTCGAGTATTACAAAAAAAGAAGAGGAGAATCTGTGAAACCGTGAAGAAAACTGAAATGGAAAAATAAATTTTCGAGCTCAGCTTAAAAACTTTCCTAATTGCTTACGGAATTTTTCTTTGAAATGAATAACGCTTTCTTTCTGAAAATTGTAACAAAAAATTTTCTGTGAAAAAAGGAACAATTTTTGCTAAACAATTTTTAACTGATGGGCACGTATCAAGTTATAATACTTACATTATTGTCATTCATTTTCACACAAACCCCTGTCCACAGAAAATGAGATATCGAGTTGAAAGTTTGGTAAATTAAATCGAAGGTACGGAGGAGGGTTTCTGTGGTCCTTAATGTTTATAATTCTTGAAAAAATTCATTTTTTATAAACCTGATAAGTCTTTTTTACAGCATTTTGTTTAATTGAATAAATTTTAACTCGATATCTCATGTCATGTGTACATGAGTTTTTTTAAGAAATGTCGATAATTTGCAGATGATAGAAGACAGCAAACAATAATAATCTGTTCAGAGTAGAAAATTTTTGTTGAAAATTAGTTAAAGTTTGAATTATTTCTAGTCATATTATTATTTATTACCAGAGCAAAATTAATATTCATATTCGAAAACTGAACAGAAGATACTAACCGATTTCAAAATTTATTCTATTTACGTCAATATAAGTTACTAAATGACAATTTTTTAATCCGGGTTAAATATCTGAATGAATTTCAGCTCCTCTACTTCGCCCTGATAATCAGTTTCATTTTTTTTCAAACTACTTTTACTTCGTCAGTTGCCTCTGCCAATTCTTAATAAGAAATATTGCTCGTAGCCTAGAGAGCACTGAATTTGAAGAAATGAACCCTGGAATCAAAAAACAGATCTGTCTGCCTGCTTTGAATTAACTTTCACTTGAAAGAGCAGGCTAAAGTTTGCACCCCAGAAATGATGTTTTATGGATGCCTTCTGAGTATTTTTACTGAACATGAAAAAATCGCTTGTCTCCTTTTGAAATAACTCAATATATGTTGTTTTTTATAAATCTATGTGATTTATTACGAAAGAAATAAGTAATTACTAAAGTTTTCTCGGCTATAATTTGTTATTTCGTGCCCTAAAAAAGTTTCTATGTGAATAATGTTGATTAAATTTCAGCTCCCCTTTAGATTTTACAAAATGTGTCAAAGATATCAGTTTTTTTCCTTCTAATTCTAATTTTCTTTTGAATTTTACGTACAAGTTTTAAACAGCAAAAAGAAAGTTAACAAATTTCCTATTAATTTGAACAAAAAAGAATGTCCTAATGTTCAGACGTTATGACCTCTTAAAGTTATTTTTCAGTGAAAAAAGGTTAAATAGTTTTTTTTCCCCAATAATCCTGTCCACAGCATATCTTACATGAAAATCAAATTAAAAATGATTTCGTTGAGGTTAAGTTATCTTTAAAACTAAAAACTAATAATAATTTTGGCTTTCATAGAACAAAAGTTATAGTATATCATAGTAGGCTGCATTTTATGGAATTTAATCTAATTTCATTCATCTTTATGTAAATTCAATCTAGGATGTTCACTGGAGAAGATATTATGCGAAAATAAATTAATATTGCATTCACTAAAAAATCACTTCAAAACGTCATAACTTCTGAATTTTTTAGACTAGAATATTTTTTCTTCAAATTATTGTCAAATTTATGAACTTTCTTTTTGGTTTTTACTGCTTTTACATAAAATGCACCTCAAGCATAAAATTTAAATAAAACTCACGCCCTTCACACATTTTCCAACATATAAAAGAGAGCGGAAAGTCAGTAAATACAAATCAAAAAATAACTATTTCTGGACGCAAAATAGAAGGGTCTTAGCGAAAAAACTTTGACTTGCTATTTGTTCCTTTAAAAAAATCACATAGATTGATCAAAACACCAAAAATATCGTGTTAGTTTAAAGGGGGTCTAACGAGATTTCTCATATTCGGTAAAAATACTGAGGCGTCATCGCCAAATCATAATTTCTAGGATACAAACTTCAGCCTGCTCTTTTGAGTTGAACTTGGTTCAGAGCTGGCGTGAATATTACTTTGAGCCATTTATCATAATTATTTCTTGTGTTCAAAATTATTTTTTCTCAGTGTGCTGCTAGGTATAAAATAAGGAATTCTACTTTCAAACCTAATTTAAAATTTTCCACATTTAATCAGTCTTCCCCTAAAATAATTCACATAAAGCTTCAAACAAGTCTCTTATTGCAAAAAGCATCCGACTGAAATAATCCTCTCTCGGAAATGACGTCCGTTACGAGATGTGGAAAGTCGACGAAATAAGTGCGAAGTCGAGACTTTTCTTTCTTTCAAGAGAAATCCTCTTCTTTTTGTACCAAACGAGTATGAGTGGTTATCGAAAGATCAATGACAAGATGACAGTCCACCCTCTTTTTATGGTTACCGAGGTTTTCGATATCGCATTCTCATTCATTGCTAAGTGTCAGAATCGACAAACGTCACTGTCAAGAGACCACGAGGTATTTAATGGCAGTTCGACAGTCGACACTGCGGCTAACGTTGGCAATGCTAGGGCGCAAGCGCCCCATCGACCGGGGGAAGAGTTTGCTCAGGGGCAGTGCCCCTCTCCTTTCCACCCCTTTTCACCCACCTACCCTTTGAACCGATCCTGACGTGACATGGTGAGTAGAGTAAACGTGCCTCTCAGTTGTACGCAACGCTTTCAGACTTTTTTCATCCCTCTCTCCCCCACCCTCTCATTATATGGGGATTCCCACAAATAATGTCATTTTTTTCTAATCGTAGGTAATTCTAATTCCGATAAAGTTTATTTTACGGATATACATTTAAACGAACAACCATTTTTCACAATTACGGTTTTATCAAACATCCTTGCATCATACGCGAAAATCGACTAGTATGGTTTTTTAATTGTTAAAACACGAAGCAAAGAAAACAAAAGATTTTAAAAACGCTTCATCTTCCATAATAACCCTCACGGCAGTATTGAATATACCGAAATATCCCATTCGATCCCATTCGATCCCATTTATCTCCCAGGTTGTCTCAGGAACATCCCAGGGATAACCCGTCGGATATACTGCAAAGCTGAAATTGGGATATCCGCAGGATATCTATGGGAAGTTTCGGGGATATCCAAATGCCCCAAGTTGGATATTAAAATTTTTATACATCTCACTTAGGACATTCGAATTTCCCAGAAATGTCCCATAGATATTCTGGATATCTTGGGAATATCCCTAGGATATTCCAATTTCGGCCTCGCGGGATATCCGACGGGTTATCTCTGGTATATCCTTGCGACAACCTGGAAGATAAATGGGATCGAATCAGATATCCCGATATATCCTATTGCTGAGAGGGAAGTGTTTTTCTTTGAGACGTTATTACTTCGAACTTATTAGAGTTAATAGATAATTTTTTACTAGATTTTTAGTCTACTTTAGTCCTTGATAACGAAATGTTGAGGTAAGCATATTTTCGACATGCCAGGTATACATGTGGCATTTGGGTGTGAAGATAAAGTTGCACATCGCTTTGAAAATAACAAAAACCTAAAGAAACTGTAGATAATGCCCAGCGCCTGCGTACAAGGCATGCCTCCACTCTTAGTGCTATCCTCTGCGCTGAGCTTGACAAATCGCCGTCTCCATTAAAGATGAAACGTACATGATTTTCAATTCACAGATAATGTTCCAGACTTACAGTTTTTCTGACAATTTTGGGCGTTCAATGATATTAAGTGTATAAATTCCCAATAAAATCATTTTTTTGCATTAATTTTTAGCATTTTTAAAGATATCTGTATACCGCACGATGTTGAGCATTCATATATTTTTTAAAATAAGGAATAAACAAATTGCAGCAAATTAAGCTTCACTTTTCTATGGTTTATATGAAAATATACTGAAAAGATTTTAAAAAAAAGTAAAAACTGACCTTTCTCAAAAAAGGCCCACCCAATTTTTTATTGTAGGATTAAGGTTACGGTGAGCAGAAAATACAAAAATTTTGAATTTCGAAAATGGCTGGTTCTGAAAAGTTGCTACATGTTATAAAAAGTTTGTAAAATATTGTCTTCGCAGACTTTACAGCTGTTGAAAAAGTCATAAATCACTAAATTCATCCATTTTTAACAGGTGTTACGTCTAAGAAAATTTTTTTTCGAGATCTTAGAAAATGATACCTTGCTTGTCCAGTGCAACTAAACGCATTTTTATATAAAACTTCAGAAGAATAAAAACCATGAACAGTGGTAATTTGGAATAATAAATCTTGGGACAAATGGTAATTCGGAAAATTCAAAATATTTCCAATGGTTAAACATTCGGACAATTGAAGATTATGACAGATTTCAGTTTTGCAAAAAAACAATGCACAATGGTAACGCGGGAAAATAAAAATTAGGGCAGATGGTCATTCGTGAAAATCGAAACAATTCTAAATAATAATTCAGAAAAATAAAAATTATGAACAATAGAATTTCAGAATAATAGAAATAGAGACAAATTGTAATTCGGAAAAATACAAAATATGACCAAAATGATGAAACATTAGGACAATGGAAAATTCTTACAAATTTTAATTTGGAAAAAAATGCACAATGGTAACGTGGAAAAAGAAAAATTAAGGAAAATTGTCAGTCGTGAAAATCAAAGCTATGCCAAATAGTAATTCAGAAAAATAAAAATTACGGATAATGGTAATTTGGAATAATAAAAATTAGGCCAAATACTAATTCGGAAAAATAAAAATAAATTACTATTGTTATTTCTTCAAACGAATTTCAGTAAAACAAGCATTAGAAAAAATATGAAATTGGGGGAATATTTACGTGCCTCTCTTATATGATAGGTTTGAAGAAATACATTATTTTTATTGAAAGGAACCTTACTTTTCAAGTGGTTCAAGAGTTTCATTTTGCAAAATCCCTCTTTTTCTCTCTCATTGTTTACAGTATAACAGTATAATGTATTGCAGTCGAATTTAGTACCAACCGATGAGAATTTCTTCAGGGTCTCATTTTAATATTGAAATTATTCCTAAAAATAGTCTTTTTTATTATTATGATAGTCGATTGTAAAAAGGTAACAATAAAGGAAATTTCTCCTACGGAATATATTCCGCAAGATCATTCACCAATTCTTACGGAACACTCTAGACTTCACGTGCAATTTTTGTGAAACCTGTATCCTGAAATTGATATGGAATAAATTGAGTAGAATTAGTCTGAAACTTCAAAATATTCAGTCTAATTATTCAGAGAAATTTACTGACAAATCTATCAAACTCACTGAAGAAAAATCTAGGAATGAGTTACTGAATGAAATTAAAATTTTTGAATGCCTCATCTGGTGCCATTTCTCCTTTAATTAAGGATGTTATGTACTTTTTAGTTTCATTCGATTTGTGGAATAAGAAGTGGTGAATGTGACGGTCGCATTTCATCGTAAAACAAGATTATTTTCTTCGTTATTGAGCAATGTGGTAGCATGCATTTCACATAATAAGGATATTATGCATGATGCATTCATGCCTCCATTTTCAGATGATTACATTGTGGCATGAAAAAAGTATGCCATGCGGCTATAATTCATTGAATACGCCTAATTTAAAAAACATTTGAAAAAAGAGATGATTAATAGTTCAGTTTGTTTTTTTTACATTTTAATTAAAAGAGTCTCCATGTTTGACGAATCGTCATTAAACAAATAAAAAAAAGATCTTTTCTTTCAACAATAAGTTGAATAAATTAATAAATGCATCCGCATCAAGGCTTCTTGTTCGATCACCAAACTCAAGCAGCGCTTGGCTCGATTATACATGGATAGGGGCCGTCATACATGAAGCATATGTATTCAGCAGCTCTCGAATTGATTATGAAAATAATAGTAATGATTAGTATAACTTCATTCTTTATTCTTAATTCAATTTAAATTTTATCCTTTCACCGTTCAAGAGTTTCTTTTTTAAATTAACCAATTTAAAAAGTGCTAATATTTTGTTTTGAATCAGTATAATTTGCCGATAATTTTCATTGTGGCTGAACCAAGTGTCACAATAACGTGCATGTAAGAGACATTTTTGTCATGATTTTGTTCCCTATCGGCACATCTACAGTAGGGGAGCGTTCACATAAGAATTCAAGCTGTATTTTAAGATATTTACCCATCCGCCCTGTACTTATTGTCTTTCTCTGTCACGTGATGAGGAGACCCCCACCTGAAATATTATGTCACGTTTTCTCGACCCCCCCCCCCGCCATCTTTTTTTCTATTTGTTCTAATAGTTATAAAAGCCTTTTAAGTATCATATTACGTAGTAAATAGATGAATAAGCGGAATGGATATTATTTTCCGGTGTTGCCGTTAAATTAAAAATATCAGAAAAAGGATTTGTTATACGAAATTTTGCTCAATAGAGGAGTAGGGGAGAAGCGGGTAATGCTGCGCCGTGGGAAATGTGGCGCGGTCGATTTTACAAAAATATAAACATTGTGAACGAGTGAGGTTAGATTTACTATATGCATTTATAAATGCAATATCAAATAGTAAATAAATTATATTATTCAGGACAATTGTTTAATTTTTAAGCTGAAAAGTTTGGTTTGAGTGCCTCTCGTCTGTTATGACAGTTGTGAAAAAATCATTGAAGCTTTTTGTATTTTTGTATTTTTTGACTTTTCTGGAGAATGTCTTGTGTCGCAATAAGGTAAAGTGAGTTAACATCTCCAAATGAAAGCCTTATTTCAATGCTATACACAAGCGGGTAATGCGGCGGTGTCGAAATGTTGAATATTGTATGCTCATAGCTTTGGATGCTAATCACTTCCAAAGTAGAACCTTGAACTTATTTTTTCCAATCGTTAAATGAATGTTAATATCTGATTTAACTGAAATTGTGTGTTCGATTGTTGGAAAATTACTTTTAATTTGCAAGAAGACAAAGTTAATATTGCACGCCGCATTACCCGGCAGTTAGGGTAATTTGACGCACGTGGACTTTTTCGGAAGACTTACAAATTAAGTATTTTAACTCATATACATTCAATTTTTTCATATAAACTTTAGAATTTAATTGAACTATATTCCATTACACGTCTGTATATTTTCAAATAATTTGTTCAAGATCTCTACTTATGATGAAAAATGAAACAATCTGGTATTTACAGGGTATTTGAAACGGTTCTTCATCTAATCGGCCTGTAAATTTTACGTACATTTTATTGAAATTGTATGAATCTACTTCCAGGATCTCTTTAGTACATAAGTTAAAACAATCAATCTTTTTCCACCAGCTTCTACTATGTGATCACTTTATTTTTATATGCCAGTAACAGTATTCATTTTGTACAATTAAGGTTGAAAATAGTGTAAATAAATTATTTAAAAAGTTCTGCATTTTCAAGCTTCAAAGATGTAAAAATAACGAATATTTACTAATTTTTGTTCTTGTGAGTCACTAATTTACAGAACTCATTAATTAAACACTTTAATCAGTAAATTTGCAATTTGCGACTTTTTTTGTTGGTAATGTTAAATAAAATAAATACTTCAAATTGAAATTTAGAGTTATCGAATAACGAAAGTCGACGGAAACTTCGTCGTACAAAATTTTCAAATCTTAAAATAGCAATTTTTTAGCCATTCTTAAACTCGTTCTTTTGGGTCTTTTAGGATACTAAATATACCAGGCCTAATGCGAAATATACAGGGTTATTAGGTTGAGAACTGATTCAAATATCATTTGAATCTTACATTTTTCGGTTTATCTCCCTGAAATGTATTTATTATAAAACTCATTACATAAACATGTTAGTCAGTAAATTTGCAAATAATGAAACTTTTGTGAAGAAAATTAAACTAACCAAATTCTTTAAATTCTAAATTTTGCGCTCCAAAAAAAAACAAAAAAACTTCAACCTAGTCGTAACTAAATAGCAAACCTCAAAATAGACATTTTTGTGACATTTTCAACATTTTTATTTTAGAATAAAAAGCCTGGTATGAACGCGAAGTTAATAGGATAATTAAAAGAATAAATTTGAACAAAATAATTATTATATTTTTGCAAAAGTATCAAAAATAACTTGAGATATAAGTATTAAGACACATTTTTTCTAGAACTTTTTTAGAGAAACAATTTTGTTTTTTTTCTTATCAAGTGTTAACTTGGCAAAAAACGTGAATTTTTGTTTTTCAGGCAACAGACAAATTTTATCTTTTCTCCAAGATTTTTTTTTCAATAATTATTATTTTAAATTCAAAGATTAATTTTAAAAAATGCATTAAATATTAAAAAATAATTTCAATCAAAATATACCATTATTGTTTTTTTAATATATGAATAATATTGACTAAAAAAAAAAACAATTTTTTTAATGGTCTAAATTCGGAAATTTTTTTTTGTCGAGAATTTGACCATGCCGTACATTTTACAATTGTACGATTTTCTGTAAGGAATTGTATTATTCGGAAATTTTCAAATTCGGTAATATCATAAGCTGTCGGGAAGTTTATTATTTATGAATTTTCAAATTCGGTAATATTGTAAACTGTTCCAGAATTTAATTACTCGGGAATTTTATTATTTTCCTTATATTATATTTTATTATTTGAGCAAAAAATGTTGTTTTCTTTTTAAGGAGATTTATCAAAAATCGCCAATCATTATTTTTATCACGACGCAATGAAATGTTTACTCAATACGTCATGTAGTATTTACATAGACGTTACGAGCACATTTTCAAGATATAGCGCATATGCAAATAATTTAAGGATCCTCGTCATGTGCAATAATTTTTGTATCTAAAAACAACTTCCAACAGTTTAGGAGAAAAACAGGAAACAAAAATTAAAAGTTTTAATTTTACTGCAATACATATAGCACGTGTTTTCTTATTAATGTGAGACAATATAAAACTGTCGTAATTCGATTTGGAAATAAAGAAATATTGCCTAAAAAGTGTATAATTTTTTTATAACTTCACACAAAAGAATCGCGTTTTCAAAAACCATTCATTATTTATTATATTTATCATTTATTTTTAATTTTATAACAGTAGGGGAAAAATTATTACAAAATTCAGTGACAAATAATGCAAAAAATTATTTAATTAATAATCAACTAGACTACTGATCACAGCACACTAACTGCTTGGAAAATTGCATTTTCGGAAACTTTTGACGCAGTTTTTTAAACATAAAAATATGTCCAAATTGCTATTTAAATAAAACCCCTTTCTTAACTTACGGTTTTTTTGTATCTTTGGTCTTTGGCATCCACAAAGTTGGAAAATTATAAAAATTTGTTGGGTGGTGCTATTTCTCACAGCTTATTTATATTTACACGTATCTGTTATTAAACAGTTTCATTCGGTGAGTAATATTACCGAAAGTAAAAATATTTAACCTAATTTTCTCATATAATTGTTTTGTCGAATGTTTAAAAAGAAATTGCTAATCCTGAAGATGAAGATAAAATATATCTTTTATCACATACAATAATAATAATAATTACGTCTGAAGTTTCAAAAATAACAATTTAACTCTAACTAAAATGTTTTGGACATATCGGGTTTCGAAACGATTGGCAAAGAAAAAAAAAATACAAATTTTTAATTTGTTCGATGCTACTAATTTTTGTTGAAAAACCAATTACTTTTTGAGTTTGTATCTCCAAACGTTAATATATATTTGATGTGCTTACTATGTTTCTAAATCTTTATTTTCAGTTTGATAAGTTTTTCATATTTTTATGAATTAAAATACTTGGAATCAAGATGAAGTCTTCAAACTTTTTGACTTCTGATATTAGTTTGACACAAAATTACTGAATTTTTAAATTTATTATTATTAAAATTTTTTAATTTCAATCAGGAATGAGGCTTCATACTTCCTAGCGTATTATACAATGAGTCAACAGTTAAAGACTTTAATTTCTTTCTTTAAAATGAAGATTTTTATACTTGGAGCAATGAAAATTTGATAGATTCCCTAAATTCCTGAAAATATCTTAAATCCCTGAAATCCTTAAACATTCTAAATTTTTTAAATTCTTTCAATGCTTAGAATTCCTGAAATTCTTTCAATTCTCTGAATTCCTTGAATTAAATAAATGATTTGAAATCTCTCAAATTTGCTGAATTATCTGAAATCTATATATTCCTTAAATATCCTGAATTTCTTAAGTATTCGGAATTCACTGGATTCTTTGACTTCTCTGAAATCCTTGTATGTTCTTAATTTCTGAAATTCTTTGAATTCTCTTAATTCCCTAAGTGTGCTGAAATCCCTGAGATTTTCTCAAATACTTCAATTTCTTGCACTTTCTGAATTCCTTGAATATTCAGAATTTTCTAAATTTTTGAAAATATCTGATTTACTTGACCTCCATCAAATCCTTGAATTCCTCGAATATTCTGAATTCCTAGAATATTTGAAATTCTGAATTTCTGAAATTCTTGAAATTCTCTGAACTCTCTTAATTTGTTTGATTTCCTGAATTTATTGAATTCCCCTGTTGGTCTGAAATCCTCTAAAATCCTAGAATATGCTGAATGTTCAATTCCTTGAACTCTCTACATTTCTGATAATCTTACAGTTCCTAGAATTTCCTGAAATCCCTCATTTCTCTGAATTTCCTGAAATCTTCGAAAGTTCTGAATTCCTCAAATTCTTTGAATTGTCTGAATTTCTTGAATCACCTTAATACCCGGAAATGCCTGGAATTCTCTGAATTCCCTAAATGCTTTGAATATTCTAAATTCTCTTTGTTTCTGAAATTCCCTGAATCCCCTAAAATCCCTGAACTCAACTAAATTCCCTAAAATCTTCTAATATCTTAAATTCCTTCAATATTCCAAATTTTCTTAATTTCTTGAAGTCCTTGAATTCCCTGAATTCAGAATATTTAAGGAATTTGGAAATTCCTGAAATTCTCTCAATTTCTTGAATTCCTTTAATATTCTGAATCCTTTTGAATCTCTGATATCTTCTATCTATCTGAATTCCATAATAGTCTGCATTCTCTGAAATCTCTGAATGCCATCATTTCTTCTCAATTTGTTACATTATTTCGAAGTCCTTAGAATGCAGGGAGTTCTTACAAGAAAATTCCACGAATTCAGGGAACTATAAGAATTTAGGAAATTTAAATGATTTCGAGGAAGTTAAAAGAATTCAAAAGGATTTGAAACAGATTGAAAGCATTCCAATAAGCAATTCAAATTATTTAAAAAGGATACACAGCATTTAAAGAATGAAAAAGAATTCAAAGGAATGGCACATTAAATATGATTAATTTGATACTGATATATATTTGAAATTTAAATATTTGACGTATAATAATTTTGAATTCAAATTCTCCATAATTGAAAAATGCGAAAAAAGCATTCAGAACTGAATATTTTTGAGGTATCATTCCAATTTTCCAAACCCCTTTCCACATTAGTTAATAAAAATAACATCAAAAATGTTCGCACGAAAAATAAAAACATGCCTTTAAATTCTCTTTCAAAGTATTTAAACTTCAGAATTTTAATTTGCAATCGTAGTAATATTGTTTTATATTTGTTTATCATTAAAGAGCAATGTGTTTCTCGCGTCATGTGGCGCACGTATAATTGTTAGTTTTAGATAACTGTTCTTAGCAAAGTGAGATTCTGCTTATATTTGTTAGCTACAAGGACTGCGAAGGAGGCCGAGAATAAAGTGGCGTTAGCCTACAAAATGAAAAATTGAATATTTATTTATATTATTGTAAGCAATCTGCGCACAAAAATACTTTAGGTGGGATTTTTGACGAAGTCTTTTTTTATTTTCTAAAAAACACCATCAGATTTTCAGTGATCAACGTTTACTTTATTTTCGGATCATTCAAAAGTTCAAGACTGAGTCTATCTTAAAAGAATATATATTCAAATGTATCTTCGATAAAAAAAATAGAGCTGTTAAAAACAATCTCTTACTGTTTGATATTTGGAAGGATACCTTCAAGACATTGTAAGTCCTAAGAAAATATAGTATTACCGTACCGTTTTTTTTTTAATTATATATAAATGACCATAATTTCCGTACTCCTCAATACAATGTATAATTATTAGAGGTCGATAGATTTGTCTAGGATCAAAGAACCTTGTGTGTTTCATCAATTTTGAATTATGTTAATGGCAAAAGTTTCAAAAGAAAATATCGATTTTTAAAATATTATAAATGAGCATAAATTTCTTACTCTTCAATAAAGTGTATTATTATTATTATTATTATTATTATAGGTCAATCGATTCGTCATGAATCCACGAATCTTTTCTATTCTTGAATCAACTTATAATTATCTGAATGAGAAAATTGTTACTGTGAAAATGGATTTTTCCAACAATATAAATGACCATAACTTCTTTACTCTTTAATAAAATGTATTGATACGAAGTGTCTCGTAGTCCAATATTTTTCATAAGCTTGGCTAGTCGTCCCGAAAATTCGGGTCCATCCCCTTTTCCTATTCCCCCAATTTTTCGGGACGGCTAAACGCAGTCAAATTAATATTATAGGTTTGTCGATTTTTCTCAAGTCAAGGAATCTTTTGTGTTCTTGCATCAACTCTCAATGATGTTAATGAAAAAAGTTTTACAATAAAAACCCCATTTTTTGAATATTAAAGTGCCAGAAAAAGGTGATAAATATTTTTAGAAATCCTTCGGTTAGTTTGTAGAAATTAGTGGTGAAAATAAACCCTCCAGATGTCATCAATTTATATGACATCCACACACATTATCCACATCCACACATATTTACAAATATCCACATCCACAAATATTCACAAATATCCACACACATATGCACATGCGCCAACTCGCACACACATACACACATCCACTCCTATATATATCCGGTCAATTGTTTAGAACATTGTATCAGACATTTTTTAATTACGGAACATTCAATGAAATGAATTAAGAAATTTTCAAAATAAAATTGTTGGCTATGAGGAAGCAAGAACGTAACCTTTATTGTGGTTTAGTACGTATGCAGTTATTTTTACTGACGTTAACAAATATAAAAGTATTGTATATTTCAAATTTTTAATGAAGAAACATTCCCGAAAAAAACATTTTCTTTTTAAATACATATTCTTTGATCATTTCTAGAATTAATTAGAGGAGATCACACTAAAGTAGATAATCAATGATTTAAAATACTAATGTATGTAAAATAATTGTTTCAATGTAATTTATTGTTAAGACACAATATGAGCTGATTTATTAAAATAAGAATGAATTATTTTACTCATATTTCTGCTTATGATTAATGATTATCTACATATATATTTCCAAGTGTAATTCTATTAAAATTAAAGGTATCTATAGGACGTGCAGGGTATGGAATGACATTAATATTTTTTTCCTATAGAAGTGTGGGACGCTTTCTTTTATTCATTACTTAAAACAGCTAGAAAGTATCAACTACCAAAATCAACGTTTTCTAAGATCGAACTTTTCAATTTTAATTAATTTTCGTTTCTGTTTTCTCTGGTTAGTCCTGTAATTCTCACCAGTGATACGACATTTACGAACAAAATGTTGATCTAACTAAGCCCAGAATAGTGACTCATGTTTCTTTCAGATATTTAAATTAATTCTGTGAATGTATTTGTATCTCTAGATTTATACTATTGATGTAGGTTTTAATTTTATTATTTTATTATTCTGCTACAATCAAAAAAAATTTCATTCAACAAAATAGTTTCGTTAACACATTTATGTTGAGTCGAACGAACTCGTTTATTTTATTCAACCAAAGATTTTGTTTCATTTTTTTTTATTTTGCCAGTATTTTTGTTGGTGTAACCAGATGTTTAGGCTGTATTCAACAAATTATTTATATTTTTGGAATAATATTTTATCGTCTTCAAGTGACTGACAAATTTTTCCTTGAAATCGGTTTTTGCTTTCCTTGTTATTTTAAACTACTTACTTAAACGATGACTCTTCCTTTTTCGTATAAATGCTGCATTGTACATATACTGATGCTAATTCAATAACTTATGGAAAATTAAATATAGGTTACACGCCAAGCACAGAATAATTAATTTTTTTGCAATGGATTTGAAGTATTGAAAAGCTTCTTTTTATTGCCTTGAGATGAGAGACAAAAACAAGTTAGAGGATTGGAATGTTTTCTTCTCTTTCTCCTCTCGTTTTTTATTTTTGGTTTGTAATAAATTCCGTGTGAAATGATTGATGAAAAGCAAAAAGTCAGTATTTAATTCAATTAGTTAATTCTCAGTTATTGTCACTTGAATTCTTCCAAATTCAATTGAATTCTTCCGAATTCTGAATTCAATTGACTATTTACTAAATCTTTGGATATGTTTGAATTCACTTGATTTTTATTAAATTGTTGCGCATTCATACAAATTTCTGAATTGCTTATATTTGTTGAAATCGCTTTAATTCTTTTGCATTCTGTTTTTATTTTTTTATTTATTTTATTCTGCTTTTATCCAAATAATACAACTTTATTATATATTATAAAAAACTCAGAGAGATGTTGTAACTTAAAAAGATGAATAACTTTTGCTTAGAAATTTTCCCTTGTTATTTTTAAATACTCATTCACAAAACCAACTTATTAATCATAGAATGATATTATAAAATTGTATTTTCTTGAGAAAAATACAACTTTGACCAGTTTTATTCATATTTGAGTAAAAATTTGGTAACTGAGAAAGTTAGAGAAAAATGTGAAGATCCTTTTTACATTCTCATCTCAATGAGAAGGTATTCGTTTTATTCAGTATCTTTCGGTATCTTCGGTGTCGTTATAGTCTGTAAACACAGTAAATTTCTAAGGAATTATCCGATTGGATTACCCTTTTGGCACATTTTCCAGCAAAACTATACGAGATACGAGAAAATGTTAAAAAGAAGAATTATTCATATAAAAGAGGTGAACAAATTTTTCGACATAATTTTCTTTATAAGACACATCATTTTCGTTTTAATAGTGAAAAATGTTATTAAAAATAAAAAATATTATTTTTTGTTCAAACTATGCAAGATACGACAAAAAAATGAAAAGACAAATATCCTTCGTCAAAAAAAGATCTAAAAATTGGTTGCTAATCATTTTTTGACAGGACGCATAGTTTTTGTTTTCATTGTAAAAAATTACATAACAAATTGTTTTTAATCACTTTTTTAAAAAGAAGACGTAAGCTACGAAAATAATGATACGATAAAAGTTATTCACCCAAAAAATATCTAAAAATTTTATATAAAGTACATAAAAATTGAAATTTATCAGAAAATTCCCCATATGTTATTTCCAATATGTATAGTATACACAATACACCTGTTCTACTATATGTATATATATATTTTGCATTTTATAGATTCTCTGAACAGTTTGAAATTTTCAACTTATTAGTTTTTCCAATTTCTTCTATCAGTTTGCGAATGAAAACAAGAACAAATTTAGTGACATTACAGTTGGAGTGACCCGTCTCCCCCATATATAACCATTTGTCATATTTGACAAGAATCCTCCCCGTGTCCTCGGTGCGTGATATCATATGTGAACGTTCCCTGGGGTATGCCAAAAAACAATATTTTATTGTTGTGCAATTTCTCAGAAATAACAAAAAAAAATGTTTAACCCGTGGTCCAAGTCCATTAAATTCTCAAAAGTGAAAAACTACCCTCTATTAGAGAATGAAAATTCATAATGTCCTTTTTTTTCATACAACTTAGATATATTCGGCCTTTAATGAATAAAAATTACCTTGATCAGGTTAAAATGTGTGCCAGTGATAGGAAATAACCATTAAATTTTTGAACTATTTGGAACTATTTTACAAGAATAGAGTACTATCCTTAGAAGGCAAACAAATATTTGCTTGAAAGGTGATTCTGTTAAATAAGGCTCTTTCTATTTTTAAGTTGTGATGCAGTTTTATTTAAAACCCTAAGTATTTTAAGAGTAGTATTTTAAAGTAAAAAAGAAGAAGAATATAACTTTACATTATTTTCTAGCATGCTAGTAAAACATTTACGCACTTTTCGCAAAAAGACAGTGTTAAGGATAATTTAAGGGCCGCATATTTTAACTTAAATTGTCTTTAGATTACTCTTAAAAAATTGTGAAATATTTAAAGAATGTTTCTCAAATCATCCGACGACTTTTTATGAGAAATCATGCCAAGAACTGTGAAAGAAGCAAAATATAATTCTAAGGTGAAGTTTAAAAAATATTAAGAGTAGTTTCCTATCACTAGCACCCATTTTATCTTTAACTTGGTCATTTTTAATATTCAAGGCCGAAAATATCTAAGGTATATGAAAAAAAAACATTATAAATTGTCAACCTCTATAGAGGGTGGTTTTTTTCACTTTTGAGGCTATTATTCTAAATAAAATTAGGGTTAGATTATGTGCAGCGAAGCCTACCATAATTTTATTGAAGTACTTACTGCTTTCACGTAAGTAACTTGTCATTTTTACACACACACAAAAATACAATTAACACTTTTTAGCTTTCAAAGGCTTTGGACAACAAAAATATTTAAAATTTTAGGGGCATCCTTATGTACATGTTCGGATAAAAATAAAAGAGAATTTTTTAGCGTAATTAATTGATTAAAAATGTTTTCGAATGAAAATGGTGTACTTTTCATGTAGCTAAATGATATAGCGAGAATTTAATAACAAACCTTCCTTTTTTAAATGATCGCTTAATCGTTTCAATTTTGAAATTATCGTGAAGGGACCAAGAAACATAATCCATAAAGCTTTAAATTTTTGTAAGTATTATATTTTGTGTCTCTAAATGCATAATCAACCCAAGCTAATATTTTTTTGACGCTTTATCCAAATTTTATTTGATTCAAACAAAAATAATTAATGTATATTTCAAGTATATCAAGCAGTTCTAGATCTTTTTCATATTTTTTTCCTCATTATAACTTTAAATTACATTAAAATTACAAAGCGTATTTAATCAGTCAATTAGTTAAAAATTTCTGAACCTAAATGATCTTTTTTTTCTCAGTAGAATGGATCAATTTGTTAAAAAATGTCGAAATATATAAATATATATACTAATACTATCTGTTAGAAGTCTACTCACCTATTCATGAAAACCCCCATGCATTTCGTCCCAAGCATGATTCAAAGGAGTCCCTATGTATATTCCTATAATCCCTGGAGAATATATCTACGTTTCCACGAGCCGGTATCATCCTGTCAAGACTGACGTTAAATTTTCTAATCTGCATAATGTAGCCCCATGCTCATGTCCAAGTTTTTATTTCCTCACAGGAACGAAAAAAGACATACATTTTCTTTCAAGTCATTCATTTTAATCGAAGTATTCATTTGTACAGTCACATATGGAAAATAGTACATAACTTCATTCACTTCAACGCGATCTTCTTTACGTGTTTGAAAATCGTAAAACGTGAATTTTTCTCAGTACACATATTATATCCATGCAGGTCATTTTCGGCTCGTTTTATCGTAAATCTATTGGTTAATTTATTCCACCTACTGGAAGCTAGAACTAACAATTGGTTAGTTCAGGCATTCGTATCTCGGGACCCATTAATAAGTTCTTGTACTTTCTTATCACGTTCCAGCTCTTCTTTTACAGTCAGGCTGGAACATACTTTCGCATTGCTTTTGTTTTTTTTGAAGGCTTTCCTTCAATTCTTCCGACTGCACCTCTTCCCTGGCTTCCCGTTGATTACACTCCGAATGGCTCTCTTGAATTCCAACCACCATACTCCGCTGAAAAATTCACAAGTCAATTTAAGGCTTCCATTTTGCTCTTTTTATTCCGTGAGGAAAGAAAAAGGTTATTGATATACTTTATTGATAATTCAGGGTACTCTTGGTGCTTCAAAAAGGTGATCTTAGAAGTAGGTTACTGGAACAATGATCTGTTAAAGAAGTTGGCACAGAAGCAGGGAAAGCTAGACAATATTCATTTTCTTTACACATACATGCAAAATCCTGGTTTGCCCACCGCTTACAGATATGGAAAATGGCTGATTCCGCACTGTGCGCGAAAGCAATGAGCAAAATCCTCAACATCGATGAACAAAACGCTGTCACCGGTGAGCAAAATGGTTTTCACGGTTACCAAAACCGTGGTTACAAAAACGTCGTAAACGGTTACTATGTAAACATCGTTTTGGGTGAGGTTGGGTTTATTTCGTTCATGACAGTTTGTTTTCATTTGGAGAGAAATTTTGAGAGATATTTTTTCGTCTTGAGGGGGGATACGCCCCAGATCCCTCCCACCACGTTTCTTCGAGTCTACATATCTTCGGTTTTGCATAGTATTCTATGAAGAAAAATAGTGTTCGATACTCGAGTACTCACAGACAATTTGCTCGGCTTCGGTTTACGTATCAAAATATACTATTGCCACACACTACCGTCCAAATTGTGCGTCCGCTTACGCATATCGAAAAAAAAACTAAACTTTGCCAAATCAAAGTTTAAAATCTTCTCCTTAAAATAAAACCAAGCACATAAAAAATTTTCACTGCTTCTCGAATTATCAACAAAAATGTGGAAGCGAACCCAAGACGAACAGTGGGTGGTGGAGTCTGTTTCCTATACGTTTACAAAAGATGGAAGCTTACTGCCGCTAAACCGACAGGGTAGCCGACAAACTTCATTTTCAAAATTCCCTGAATTATTCCCTGATTTTTCTCTGACCAATTTTTCATTTTCCCTGACTATTAATATTCAAGGACCAGAATTTCAATCCTGTAACATGGAATCTCTCTCAAGCGGAATAAAACCATTTCAAATTTACATTTTAAAATACATTGAACCAAACAAAGATGACTATTCCACCATAAAAGATGAATTTTAAATCCTAAAAGACAAATTTTCAATAAAATAGTTGACTTTTCGACCATAAAAGAACACCTTTTGATAAATAGTTTTATTTCCAACAAAATAATTAAATTTTCCACAAAACAGTTAACTTTTAAACCAAATTGTTGAATTTTCAACCGCTACAAAGGTAAGTTTCAAACCAATTGGTCGAATTTCTGATCAAAAAATATTAAACTTCATCCAAAAACAATTGCCTTTTCAACCTAATAATTGCATTTTTTAGAATACAAGTGAATATATTTAAGAAAGATGAACTTTTAATTCAAAATGATGAATATTCTGTCCAAATAGCCAAATGTTAAAAAAAACGTTCAATTTGCGACCAAAAAATATGACTTTTTGAAATACTTAAATAAATTTTCAACATAATAATCAAAATTTTAACCAAATAGAGGAGTTCTCTACCCAAAAAGATAAACTTTTAAGTAAATGCAAGAATTTTCAATCAAAACAAGTTAAATATTCATTCAAATAGTTTAATTTCCATTCAAACAATTAAATTTTCAACGAAATAGTGGAATTTTTAACTAAAAAGATACATTTTCAGCAAAAAGCCATGTTTTACAAAACTATTAAATTTTCAACCCTCAAATATTAATTATCTCCCAAAAAGATACATTTTCAACAAAATTGTTTAATTTCGAAGCAAAGAAATGGATTTTGAACTGAAACAATGAATCTTCTACACAGAAATTAATTTTCAACAAATTTGAACGAACTTGTTTAATTTTCAAGCAGAGATAAATTTTTAACTGAAAAAATTAATTTTCATAAAAAAATGTCAATAATTAAGTTAAACTTTCAACCCAGAAGCTGAATTTTTCCACCGAAAAGACGAATTTTCAACAAATAAAAATTTTTCAGTCAAGAAAGGAAAAATGTCATCGAAGTTGTTGAACTTCCAAGACAAGAGACGATTTTTCAATAAAGTTGTTTAATTTTCAAGAACAGAGATAAATTTTTAACTAAAAAAATGAATCTTCAACGACCAAAAATTATTTTTAATAAAGTAGTTAAACCTTCAACCTAGAAGCTGAATTTTCCAACCGAAAAGACGAATTTTTAACAAATAAAAATTTTTCGTCAAGAAAGAAAAAAAAAGTACATTGTTGAACTTCCAAGTCAAAGGACCATTTTTTGTGAAACCGTTGAATTTCCAACCAGTGGTGCATTTTTAACCAAAAAGAGAACATTTTAACTAAGAATATTATTTTTCTAATAAAAGGACGAATTTTCAACTAAAAGAAAACAATTTCCAACTATAAATGGAAAAGTTACTTTTTTAGTTAAAAAATTAAATTTCAAACGAAGAAAAACGAATTTTCATAATAATAGTTACATTTTCAAAGAAAGACATGAACTTTCAACCAACAAAAAGAAGAGTTTTCAATAAAGTAATTAAACTTTCAACTAACACGATGAATCTTTATCCAAAATGATGAATCTTAAATTGGAATAGCTCCATTTTTAGTTTGAAAAAATAGAAATACAAGGCAAATATATTACTACCAGAATTTTAATCTTGTAAAATTTTTAGGATGTAATTTTTTATAAACTAAATAAGGTAAGCGTCCTAGTAATCGTGACGCCAATTTTCTAGCTTTTGTGTATAATTTCAATCAATAGAAATTCCATTTGACACTATAAAATGCTAAAAATAAATGGCTTTTATGATTAAATGTTACTTTAAACATATTTTTGAACAATATATTTAAATGATAACCAATTTTCACGATTATTGGGACCATCGCGATTAGTGAGACATTTACTATCCCTGAATTTTCCCTGATTTCCAGGTTTTCCCTGACCTGCGGCCACCCTAGACCAACCGTTTTTCATTTTGGGTACGCTTTCACATTTTTATGATAATTCGAGAACCAATAAGTATTTGATTATGTCCTTGGCCTTATTTTCAAGAAGAGATTTCCGATTTTAATTAAGAAAAGTTTATATTTTTTTCATTGAATTCCCTGAATCATGCAAAGAGTGGAATTCGAGAATCAAAAATTGGTCAAAAACGAACAATAGTGACTACACAAAATCGCATTAAAACGTTACACAATTGGCAGTTTTCAGTTGTAACATAATTTAATTGTAATCGGTTCTCAAGGTTTTGGTATTCTGGGGTTTCGCGTGATAAAAAGGAAAAAAATTATGCTCAACCAAAACTATTATAAATAAAAAAAAGTGGCAAATGGAAATATAAATTCAGATAAATAAAAATGAGATAGAATAGTAATTTGGTCAAAAAATAGAAAATAAAGATTAATATAAACAAAAATGAAGGCAAATTTTAGTCTGGGAAAAGATAAATTCTGTGACATGGCAGTCAGCACAAATATAAATTAGTTAACGTATCAATTAGAAGAAGTAAACACATTTGCTTGTTTGAATCGAACAGACTTTTATTTGGTTTAGTATCTTTGCATGACAAAAAAAGTATCTAAATTCTTCAGCAAACGCACTCTTCGCAACATTCTAGAGATGTATTGTATATATATATATATATAGTTTAAAGATAAAATAAAATAGATTTATTATATTCAGAGAATTTTTCACTGAAACACCAATCGCGAGAAGAAACTTTTCCCTAAGATTCATCATAGGGATTAATTGTGTTATTATAAAGAAATTTTAATTTAACTTTATGCATAAGGTTTGATGGACGAAATCCCGATTTTTCCAATTGAATAAATTAAAAATGCACAATTAGATTGAAATATTATTTTCAATAAAACAACGTAAATAATAAACATAAATGAAAAGTACGTCACCTTTACAGCCTTTACAGGCTGTGACACAAACATTCTAATGAGTACCTTGGATATGGAGCTTCATAAATTCCTCTGCACTGTGAAATATTCTTATTACAAAAACTTGAAATTCACATTGTTTACGATTTTTTTATCATATACAGTTCTTGAAATAAATATTTGAGGTACTTCTTATTAAAAATATAAACATTCATTTATAATAAAAATAAAATATTTCAATCAATGAATTCGCTATTAATAACATAAATTTAAGAACAACTCGAATTACCGGTAACTTAATTAATTTCTTCTACAGTATAATAAAAATGGTATAAATCTGACTTTAATGTGACCTGTAATTTTTAGAAACATTCTCCTATAATTGAGGGGCCGGATTCTATAACCGCCTATACATTTTTCTCGCTGAACGGCGCGGTGTTGGCCTATGGAGACTTTTCGAACAAATATCAAATTCTAATATTTAAAGTACGTATTCTTATAGTTAATTCAATTGCGCATCTTATTTTTCTATCAAGAAAAGTAGTAGCTTTTGCCGGTTTCGAAGTTAATCGAAAACCCAGTTCTTTAGAAATACATATTTTGTCTCTTTCGACTTTAAGTCGCCGTACTTCAATTAATTCTTGGGGTTTTCAAACGAAATTCACAGGAAATATACCTTATAGTGCTATACGGCTGATAGAGTAGAGAACTAACTAACCGTTTTGTATAAACAAAAGTTATACATTCCTATCTGAGATCATTGTTTTCGATGCTATTTTTGATTTACTGGTATGTAAAAATACTTTTTTAACTATTAATATATTTTTTACTATGCGATCAAAATTCTCTCTAGCTCCGCAGGCTGAAATACTATGACACCGAAATAAAAATCTTATTATAAGTTTAGAATCACCTATCAAGTATAAAAAATTATGAATTTCATCAAGATTCTCTGGTAGGTGGGGTCTGTGAAAATATATTAATACCTTAATATATATTAATTCATAACAGTAGACCAAAAAATAACATCAGGAACTATATTTGGGACCGTCATGATTACTGGGACATTATCTTATGTGATGTTTATCAAATTGTTTATTAATAAAAATAAGGGTTAAGTAATTTTTTTGAGAACACGATCTGTTTCGATTATTCAAAATTCTTTTTCTATGACAATAAACGTTAAGTATTCTGGTGGGCAAATGGCGATGTCATGGGGAGCGCTAGGATATTTAATGTTTATTTTCATAAATAAATTATTATAATCCCAATTTTTCACCTCAAGGTCCACAATTCATATGGAAACTGTACTAGATGAATTTTGTTTTCTTAAAGGAGAAATCCTCAGCTTTCTTTCAAGCATGAAAAGAAATTTAAAGAAAAAGTGAAATTCGAAAAAAGTTAGATTTATACTCGACCTTCTCTTTTGAAGGAAAAATGTTCATTTTTTCAAAAAATGATGATGATGAATAAAAAAGGCATAACGAATCCTTCTGAAACTATACAAAAAAAAACATATGTTTTGTATTGATATTTAAAGAGTTTAAAATGATCGAAACAGATTGTACCCTCAAAACACTACTAAACGCTTATTTTCGTAAATAGACAATTTTCGGCTTACATTTTAACCTTAAAGTTCTTCAAGGAAACGAGATCACATATTTATTTTTTCAAAAACTTCTAATGATCAATGAAAAGGCCGTAAAATATCCTATCGAAACTGTGCCGGACAAAAATTTATTTACATGATATTAAAAGAGTTACCAATCGCTAAAATGGATGGTGCCCGATAAAAACCCAAAAGCTTCACCCCCTACCCTCAGTAAATATTGGTCCTAATGGCCACATTTTATTTCATAAACTGCCATTCAATATAATTACATTTTGTCGAAGGTGAAGTCCACGATAGAAGAAATTTGGTTTTTCAGGTGGGATCACTTCAGACATGATGTCCCATAAGTAGTAAAATGATGAACAAACCTGCAATTGCAAACCCTTAGCCAGTTCAATGGTAGCAGATCGTGGCATCAAAGGACCGACAGAGCTCGCGGGAAGTGACGTCATAAGCAGATGGCCCTGGGCATTTATATGATTTTGTGACTTGATTTGCATAGACAGACTAGGAACTGCCGCAGGTAGTACTTTTCTTCTCTGCTTTGGCAGTTTGCTGCGAGCCTGCGTTTAAACACGTGTAAATTAAAAGGATTACCATGAGCACGAAAACTTCATCCCTCCATCAAGTAACCCTTCACATGCCTCATGAGGCTACCATAATTTAATGCCGGAACCAAAAACTCACATGTGTTTGAGAGTAAAACATGGAGAAGTTGCTGACTATAACAGGGACAGGGAGAGCGATGGTTAGGACACCCGCGAGCGCACAGAGTCCACCCACAAACATACCCGGAAATGTTTTAGGTGTAATGTCACCATATCCTACAGTCGTCATGGTCACAAGTGCCCACCAGAGTCCTCGAGGGATGCTATCGAAATCATTATGGGGGCTGTACTGAAAAATTAAAGCAAATGTGTATAACTAAAAATTATTCATACATTGTTTCATTATTTTTTTATATTCGTAATAATGAATGAACAAAGAAACAAGGGGTCATCCATAAATTACATAACATGTGCATACATGTAAAATATAATTTCTGTTAGTTATATAAAAGTCGAACATTTATGAAATTATTTTTATGAAATAAAACATGTTAATAGCAATAACTTTGTGTAGTCCGAATTAAAACGTGTGTGGTCCGAAATCATAAAGTCTGCAATGGAAAATAAACGTGATTTTTTAGACAATATTTGGAGTTTTAGTGCGTCAATTATCAAAATTCCAATTTATTTATCCCTTATTATTAACCCCCATTTCTCATTTTCCACTTGAATGCGAACTGTATAAATAGAAGCCAACTATTTTTATTTAAGAGTTCTTTCTTTGTGGTTCAAAAGTCTACTATTAATTTTTGGTTAAAAATCATCTTTTTTGGTTGAAAAATTTATTATTTTGTTGAAAATTTAACAATTCGTCTTTTTGTTTTGAAAATTCAACAATTTTATTGCAATTGTTCTTGTTTCTTCACTGAAAAATATTTTTTGGTTGCAAATGCAACCATTTTGTTGAACATTCGTCTTTTTGGTTTGAAAATCGATCTCTTTTTGTACAAACTTCATCTTTTGTGGTTGAAAATGCAAATTTCGGTTTAATTATTTATCTGCTTCGGTTTCAAATTAACTTTATTGTTGATTTAATTTAATTTAAAATTCAATTCAACTGTTTTCTTCTTCGGAAAATTGGCATTTTTGTCTCAAAAGTTCAACAATTTGGTAGAAAATTCAACTATTTGGTCGAAAGTTGAACTGCTATGTTAAAAAATGATTTTTATAGCTAATGGTTCATCATTTTAGTTCAAATTAATTTCTTTGTTTAATAATTCCCAGGCGGAAAAATTATATACCTATAGTTTATACATAGTGGAAAAAATCATGCATAATTTGTATTTGTTTGATACAAAAAGTATATAAAACGAATTAAAATTATATATAATATTTTCCACAATGTATAATTTTTTCAACCGCAAAATTTAACTATTCTTTTTTGTAATTATAATTGAAGTTAGTTATTTTTATCTATATGGTCTTAAATTATTACTTTTGTAAAATAATCATTTTTAACAACTGAAATCAATTATAATTATTTATAAAGATCTGCTGTAAATACCGTAACGTCAAAAAATAATATTCAAGTATTCTATTTTTGGTTGAAAATTTATATTTATGGTTAAAAATTCGTATTTTTTGGTCTAAAATTAATCCTCTCATTGCAAAATTCAACTATTTGGTTAAAAATGTATTTATTTTGTGTGAAATTCGTATTTTTTGGTAGTAAATTCATTCTTTTAGTTTAAAATGCTACTGGTTGCTTGAAAATTAATATGTTCTAGTTGACGATTGAAGTATTTTGTTAAAAATTCATCTTTTTCCGTTAAATTCACTGTTCTTTTTGTTTCAAATAAAAAATTTTTCTCGGTTGAAATATTAGCTGTTACATTTTTTGTTGAAACTTCATCTTTTTAGGTTAAAAATTGATCTTTCAAACTGAAAATTAAACTGATTGGTTGAAAATTTAAATTTTGGTCCAAAATTCATATTATCAGGCGGAAAATTTCATAGTTTTGTAAAGAATTTGTCTCTTTGGCTTGAACATTCAACAATTTGGTGGAAAATTCAACTATTTTGTAGCAAATTCAACTTTTTTCTAGAAAATTTGTTTTTCTATTGAATATAATTTCTTTAAATGGAAATTTGACTCTTCTAACTTTTTAGAAACATTTCTTGGTTAAGAATTTAGCTATTTGGTTGAAAATTTATGCATTTTGTTGAAGATTCGTTTTTTTGGTAGAAAATTTATCTTCTTGGTTAAACATTCAACTGTTCGGATTGAAATTGATGTATTTTGTTGATATTTTGGCTTTTTTAGTAGAAAATGGATATTCTTCGTTGAACATTTATTTTTTTGCTTGAAAATTCAACTATTTGGTTGAAAGTTTACCTTTTCTGTCCACTGTAACTTATGCCAATATACTTTATGACAATATTAATGTCAATGCGCGTGAAAATAGCATTGAAGCTACCAATATTCATTACAATACTTATTACAATACTTTTTCCAATATATCTTTCAATACTTTTCTCAATACTCGCTTTCAATACTTCTTTTTCATAAGGAACGCAATAAGAAAAGAGAGCGTTCACTATTGTGATATAAAGTTATTGATCTAAATGAATAAAGGTCTATTATATCCTCTAGACATAAAATGAGGGACGATAGTCAAGGGAATAGGGAAAGAGCGAAAAAGGGAAGAGAGTGTGAAATTATTATGTATTGGTTTTTGAGGGCCATGGAAAAATTACCTCATATTACATACATTTATCCAATAAAATTGAATTGACCGTGTGGTCGAACTTTATCATTCCCATATATTCAAAATAATTTACGTGTTTTATGTACAGACCCATAGAAATTGGAAAAGGATATATTTTATAAATGCCTATTATATTAAAATAATATGTCAAGTTTACACATTTATAGCGTGCAAAAATCAGATGAATAGTGTTAGTTATAGTAGTATATTTAATAATACAATACTGTACAATCTTCTACAAAAATATACTGTCAAACAATGTGGTCAAGTTCGCGGGTGTGTTAGTATAATGAGAAATTAAAGAAATGGATTTATCAGGTTTTGTTCGGTTACTCCTCAAACATTTAATTATTTACTCAAAAGCGACACGCAAAGAAATAGTTTGGTTGTCCTTAATGAACTGGGTTCGGTTGGCACTATTTCGGTTGTCTGAACCAAACGTTGGTTTGTGGCAACAGAACCGGTTTGGTTATCATAACTGAATCTGTTTGGTTGGAAGAGTTCGGTTGCGTGAACCTCACAGTTTGGTTGCGGCTAACTGCAGTACGCATGCGCACTAGTGCTCTGGCCTGCGCTGGCAATTTAGTAAGATATATTATATATTTATAGAATATTATACCATACAAATATTAACATTAGAAAGGATTTTTTGACATTTATTTATTGCTTTTGTATAATTTGTTTTCATTATTTTCTTTTCACCTGCCGGCCTACTCGTACTGCGCAAACTCGAGAATTTTTCCGTTCTGAGGGAGCTGTTACCGTTATGATGCGCTTCCCTAACCGTAGAATCAGTGTTTCATAACATTTGATAGGCGTTTCGTGAAGTGAATTGAAGTGCAGTGGACTTATTTATACAATAGAAACTTCTTTCTATGTGGGGTCTCGACAAATACATCAAGAAATTTGAAGGTAAGAACGAATTTTCCAAATGCTTAGATTGAAATTTGAAGGAGTGGTTTTAGAGTTTTGGAGTGTCATAGCCAAGCTAGACGGTCTCAAGCAGATGCTGTAAATATGTGAACAATGTTTTATTGTTTATAATTAGGATTTAGTATTTGTACTGAAACAAGTTTTAGAGATATTATTATACAAGTATATATATTTCATGACAACTATATATACTTGTATGATAATATCTCATAAATTCATTTCGAGTAATTAAAGTTATTTTGAATAAAGGTAAGAAATTATGTTCTGTAAAAATGTATATTATTGTTTATGATGTACAATTATGACTTAGAAATAAACTATATATATACTTGCATAATAATTTTATTTGAGTATTTATTGTTTATTTCCTTTAAATCACCATCCATTTCCATAGAGTGTGGGGCAGGGGGGATTAACTGATGTAACCGAACAGTTCGGTTGTAGTAACCAAACTGTTCGATTGCTGCAATGGAACTGTTAGGTTACTCTGACCGAACTGTTCGGTTGGTGTAACCGAACAGTTTGGTTGTGGGTACTGATCTTATGCGAGCAGTTTGGTCACTCCATCGAACTGTTCGGTTAAATTGACCAAACTTGGTACAACTGAACCAGTTCGGTTACTGCAACCCATGAGTGAGGTCAGTCCATAAGCAACCTGACAGTTCGGTTGGGACAACCCAACTTCCGCTTACCGCAACCAAACCTTTCTTTGCGCGTGTTTTAATTATGACGACCTGACACACTACAAATATGCAAAACATGTCATCAACACACTAAATCCCAAGGCATGAACTCTTAACCAAAAACTGGATGACTTTATTGCATTGCGGGAAAAATAATTGACAGCTACATAACAACTACATTAAAAAAATACTACATTCATATCGTCTTAAGTAGATGTCAATTATATTTCCCACTGCAACGAATTTATACACTTTCGGATCAAAATTTGACGCCCTGGGATTTAGTGTGAATCCTCAGGCCTCCCCAGGACAAGGCTCTCCATGGCATATCCCCCCAAGGAAACTAGTCGTCGTCGTTCATGTCTTCCTACTCACTTGAAGCTTCCCTGGGCATCCCTTCTGAAAAGTAAAAAAATTCAAATTTCTCAAATAAGAGGCTAAACAGGGCATTCCACCCAGAAAATAAAATTCCCCCGGAGAATACCTCCCATGGCCAAGCCTAAAAGTACGTGAATCATGTTACCTCGTACATGACTTCCCAAAGTGTAGAAAAGCGTGGTTCATAAATAATAGCAAAAGCATAAAATTAAAAAGATTGAATGTGCTCTCTAAAATATTTGTTCCTTTTAAAGAAAAAATGATGCAAAATAAATTTGAGCTGAAACCAACAATATTTAGTACTCAATGCAGCATGAAATCATTAGTTTTTTAGAAAATTAATTAATTAGAGGCAGCCATACGTTAAAATCTAAAACATGAAATCAAAGATTTTAAATTCATACCTTACGCCTTAGAACACAAAAAAGTTACTTTCTCCATCTAAAGGAAGACTAAAATGTATCGATTAGTGTATAAAAAAATATATTATTGCGAAAAACATTCACTAAGATTCATTTTTCTAAAAATTCAATTTCCATACTACAGTCGCGGTAAAAATTCAAGAGAATAGTTAATTTGATATTTTTGTGTAAAGTTGAAAATAAGGAAGGTATTGAGCTTTAAAAGCTTTAAGGCTGATATGAAATATTGTTGGTTTTAGCTCAATTTATATTACATCATTGTTTCTTCAGAAGAAAGAAATATTTTCGAGGGCACCACCGCGTGTTGATGCTATATCGAGCACACCTCCCCGAGCATCACTCCTTAAGCCAAAAAATGCATTTTATAAACCAATTCACAACTTTACTACTTCTTACTAACTGTATGTCGTTTTTTTTCGACATTCAATGACTTAGGAAGGGCCTTATTTGTCAGGAAATTTCGTCAAGCGACAAGACTTTTTAGTTATTTAAATAAATTTTATGAACAAACACAGATTTTCGGGGCCTGGATCATGCTAAACCCCGGAAAGTCATATTGCGGCAAGTCACATTGCGATCTCTCGAATGTTGCTAGATAGCTACTCAGCGTTTCTTCGATTTGGGGAGTGAAGAGAAAACTTTCACGCTATTGGAAAACTTGCCCGACGTTGCCTGGTAGCTTCTTAGCGTTTTTTGGCTATGGTTGGTGATGAACGGGGGAGACCTGCTTGATATAGCCTGAACCTAAAGTGGAAGGAAGGAAGTCATGGAAGAAAGGAAGGTAATATGAACCCGCGTGCTTTTAAGCTTCGCGATGAGAGGACTCGTCCGGGGGACGGTCTTAATTTTGTAGGTACAGATGTCTTGTTTGGCATCTTATCTGAGGATTTTATATTTCACTTTTGGAGGGAGAGACATCCACGGAAACCTCAAATGCGTGATGCCCTGGGCGACATGACATGGGGAGCCTTTTTCTAGGGAAGGTTGCTTGGCGTAGGCTAGTCTCGTCCCCATTCAAAAAACACATTTGTCTTGATACATCACAAAATTAAAAAAGCGTGATTTATATAAGGAGTTACGAAATCATCTATTTTGACAATCATCGCATATATTCAGACACAACAGATAGTTTAGAAACAGGCTGAATTGGTATTTTCAGATAACATTCTAGACTAGACTCTGCTGACAAAAAAATGCCTTATTAACCATTTTTCTTATATTGGATTTTTAAACGAAATAAGATTAAAATAACCAAAAAAGTGACTTAGTGGAGATAAATAATTTCAAAACTCAAGTACAAGAAATCGTTATTAAGAGAGTTCTGTAATTAATTTCGTGTACAGTCACTTCATTTACTGGTTATAAAAGTGAGGTGATTCCGCTGTAGACACATTAAAAACGAGTTTGGCAGTAATTTTCTATTCTACTTAATAAAGCCTGATATGTAAAGGTGGGGGTTTTAGTGTCGAGGGCGAACGACGCACAGGTCGGCCAGGAGTAAAGTTCTAAAGAGGAAACATTACCTCTGTAACGGTAAAATATAAGCTAATAGTACCGACCTGAAAGATCTGTGCATTTTTTTATGTGCAATTGTATGATTTTTGATTAGGTTTTCTTGAGTTTTTCCATATATATATATATATATTTAATCCATTTTGGATCAAGATATTTTTTCACAATTCCTTGTAAAAATCCAGCAGTACACGGGAAGAATCTGTATAATGATAATAGACGGTTTTTTTATAGAAGTATTTTTACCAAGCAAATACCGACAGTCTCTAACATACACGTGAATATAAAAAGTGATAGTCATCGCTGACGAATTATATTCAAACGAAAAGACTTAAATTAATTGAAATTCTCTAAGTGCCTACAGCATACTATATTTGTCTCTAATAATTCATAAATATATAATGGTTACAAGAACATACTTTTTCTCTACTACAATCTTTTGTGTATTTTATTACATAAGAAGTTTTTTGTAGAAATCATGTTTCTTGAAGTATTTTTTCGACATTTTTATACAAGAGACGAGATTAAATCTCATATACTCTGTTCGCTTAGAACAATTTTAATAAAAGTAATGTCTGTAGAAATTCTTTACATTGTACAGAACTTGTTTGATTCAGTTTATTATTTTTACTATTTCTATTGATTTTTAAATTAAGATTATCCATGTCTCCATGTCATTATTAACATTTTTCATCAAAATTTAATTTAAAAGGAAGTAAAATTAAATTCTAGAGCAGTTTTCTTTTTATTATTATTAAGGCCAAAAATATAAATTTAAGTAAATTAATTACTGAGTTACATTACACATTTTTATTGGAATTCGCCAAAAGTATAATTGTGACACGATAGTCCAATAATAATTAATCACTTTTAGTATTACATTTTTTTCTAGTTTATTTTATTCGAAAAACTCGTATTTAAAAACTTTCAAAATAAAAAAAAAACCTCTTAATTAGAAGAACTGCAAGGATGCAAGGCCAAGGCTCAGCTCATTGTTGTTGAAATTTTTGAAAGATAAAATTTATTTAAAAAATGCGCTTTCCTAAGAGAGCAATCATATATTTTTATTTAATATTTATTTACGTTATTACTACTTTTTAAAATATTTTTAACCTCTTATACACACATGAACCATACAAGCACCATGGCAATTTCATTCCCAATTAGAGGGATTGCTGATATTAAATTTGGAACTACAGTTGCCCCTCAAAATGATATTTGACCTCTAGGTAAAACAAATCCTTGAGGACATATCCTCAAAGACATTGAGATTCAGTGCGGCCAACCATGCTAGCGAAATTTAACGATTATCTACTGTTGGTTCTCTACGGTTGAAAATGGAATGTCAAGTACAGAATTTTAAAGTATTCATGAATATCACTTTCTGACTTATGAATATTGTTTATTAAATTTTAAATTCTGATTCTAATTTAAACACATGCCCCAGAAAATTTTTATTTAGATGAAAAGCATGAATAAAGAAAACGACAAGGTAATATCATTGCCGAAATGTTATATTAAAAGAACCAATCAACATTCTTAGCTAGTTTTCTAGTTGATTAAGATTATCTACTGTGAATCATTATCTACTGTAGGGTAATCTGCCCTATGTTTACGAAGGGCACCGTTGCTTTTTTGCTGAAGCCTAGCCTAAGTCTCTTATGTCACCCTCTGTACAGTCTAGATTTTTTCCTCTTTTCCGGCCTGCGAAAACTAAAATGGTTGAATGAAATAGAATAGAATAATAATAAAAATGATAATAAGAACAATTGTTACAATGGTGGCTAAAAACCCTTATTCGAAAATATAATTTCGAAATACGTGACCTTGAAGAACCTCAAATGCGCTCCATAGCAACATCAACAAATGCAATTGCATTCAATGGGAAGTAACTATTAGAAGTAACCCTATAGTAGATAATGCTTAACAGTAGATAATCTTAATTAAATGGAAAAATAACCAAGAATACTTATTGATTCTTCTACTATAATATTTTGACAACTTTGGCAAATTTCCATTAAAAACTTATAAATAATTATTGTATGAGAGTAAACAATTCATTTTTAGCATTTAAAAAATTTCTTCTTCTAAAAGTTTTCTCTTTCTTTATTCATACATTTATCTAAATTAAATTGTTTTGGGGCATGTTTATACTTTAGAAACAAAATTTGACGTTCAGTGGACAATATTTATACTCGGCAAAAAGTGTTTATTTTTATTATTTATCAACATTTCGGAACTTTTTATTTGGCATTCTATTTTCCAATATTAGATAAGCAACAGTAGATATGTATATTCGTATTATTTAAGATGTTCAGAATATTATAAAAAGTAGTAATAAAGTAAATAACCGTTAATTTAACATGTATAGTGGATCTCTTAGCCCAGGTACAAAATTTTGGTATGGGATTGATCAAGGAAAACATCTGGGAAATCGTATACGAGACTTCTCTCAGATAGTATAGTAAAAGTATAGCATATGGGTGATTGTCAAATTGTAGACAAATTTTAGCACCTACAGTGACAATCACATCATTATTAGGAATTAAATATTTCATAACGGAAATCGATCATGTCAGATCTAACAATTTTATATCCAAAAGGAGCAGTTTTTAAAATAAGAAATAATAATTAAATTCTTACATGAAATACGGAAAGTGAATTTGAGGTTGGGAGTTTGATGAAAGAGAGCACGAACTTTTGAAAAGTTCAAAAGGGAATACTGTAACGCATGCCATTCAGGAAAAACGTAATATTTAACTATTGTAGATTGTTATTTTTTCTTAATTTCAAGAGAAGTTCAACTTTTTATCGAGACGATTGAGACTGGCTACATATAAAATTTGAGTAAAAATTACATAGAGTATACAGTATATTATTATAACAAATCTACCTGCCTGTGCTGTAATATAATTTGTAGCACATCTCTTTCTTTCTAATTGACTTATTTAGCTCAATTCTTGAGATCTGCATATTTACAAATAAAGGTTAGGAAACAGAAAACAAGCCGGCCCACCTGATCCACGCGCACGCGCATATAATCAGTTATACACTCCTCTATTGTACCGTACGGGAATGATGCGAGAAAATGAATGTAGTTTAGCCTTTTTTGATATTTATGAAAAAATAACATATTTTAATCATGAAAATTCACCTACTCATGAAAGAAAATGGTATGGTACGGTAATGATGTTTTTGTTGTCAAAATGCACTTTTCAGTTTTAATATCGGATTCACAAAAAAAAAAGAGATAATATTTTGAGCTCAATTTTATAGAATCTTATATTAAACGATACGCTTAATATTTCTGCATTCATTACTCAATTGTGACTACAATATTTTACTAGAAAAAAAGACGTACGGCAATGACGTCTGAAATGACAAAAATCGAGGGACAGACTTTAAGGTTTTTAAGCGTTTTTCAGGTTACTGTATAAAAAAAGGAGAAAGACAGTTTATCCTTCATCATTCATTACGAGTTTCTAATTTAATACTATATTACTGGGACCTGACGTTTGCCTCCAATTTGACAATTACCCATATGAGACGATCCCATGATTTATGTATATATTTAAATAAAGTATAGTGGACGTATAGATTGAATATAGCTAAAGTGTAACGACTTATAGTTGAAGTATAGTAAAATTATTGCTAAAGAATATCTCAGAAGTATATCTTAGAAGTATAGCTGAAGTACAGCTGAAATATAGCTGACGTATATCTGTGACGTATAACTTTCGTATGTCGGAGGTATGAATAAAATATGCTTAAAGTATAGGGAAAGCATGGCTATAGTAGATATCGCTCATTTATAATTATAAAATAAAAAGATAATATGAAATAGTGTTGTAGTCTTGATGATGACATTGAAGACCTGAAATACATAAAATTAGGGATTCAGAATCATGATTTTAACAGCATAAAAATATTTTTTGCAACTTTTAAATCAAACAAAACGTGAAGAAATTCTTTATATTGTTAACAATATAACATTAAATCTTTCATTTACTTAAAAATGTAGTCAACTTTTTTCATGTTATAATAGTGCTATGGCTAGGAATCAACGATTAACTGGATCTCTTACCCGCACATAGGAAATAATAATAAGAAGAATGTAAGCTTCTTATATACATCTTCTTGTTTTGAGGATTCTGCATAAAGTCAAAAAACGAGTGGTCGAATTTTAACTTCGAAGTAGATTTCATGAGATCAATATGGCACGAATTTGTTTAAACCTTGAAGAATTTATTAAATGGCTTCTTTATTTAACTCACGAATGATATTCGTTGCACATTTTCCTCACAAAATTATTTAAATCCCGAAAAGATGACTTTGCGTTGCATCCTTGCAGTTTTTCCACCGTTGGTGAGCTGAGTAATACCTCAAAGAATACTTTATGATAATTGGACGCAATTCACTTCTCCTGTTTAGGACTTTTGTAGTGATAGACATACCAAGTGAAGTAGGTACGTGAAATGTTTCCAGTAATGGATTAATTTATTAACAAGAAGCGTAACGGGCTATATTCAATGTTAACTACACTATGGCATAAGGCCGAATGACAAAATTAGAGTATTGCTTGATTTTCTCGAAGGAGATCAGGATCAAAGAAAGGACCTAATTGTCCTCTAAAAATCGAAACAAACAAAATAGGAAGATCTCAAAGTTTGTGAAAATTTGGACACAAGTAATTTACTTGGATTTGCCCACGAAAGCTAATGATTCTTTAATTGATAAGAGAGGAATATTTTGACAAGATATTACGACTGTGAACTGTCTTGTGTGTACGCATCAAACGTACCCATATTAGCACGAATGTGTGTGTTTGCTGAAAGAAACCTCATTAAAAAAAAAAAAAAATTATGGTAGGGAAGTCATCGAATATATTCGAATGTCTGAATGAAGACTTGCACATGATTTTACATATTGTTCTAAGGAGATAACCGACTATTAATTTATATATGTTGTATGATCAGGATTTTAAAATATTTAGACAATTTAAATAATAATTTCAAATGACTGTATCTCAGTATATAGTTTTTAAGTGTTTAACTGTGGTATTTAACGATCGCTACTGATAACAAAAATGGTACTTGCTCAAATCTAAATGTCATGAATAGTAATATGAATCTAAACTTTATAATTTACGTTTGCGAAAGGGATCCAGATGCGAAATATTTAGTAAGCTTTTAATGAACGAATGTCAATTGTCAAATTAAATGTGTCTTGTTGCATAACGTTAGGGAAACGTTTAAAGTAATGTTAAACTAGGTTTATATTATTAAGATAGAGTTAAATTACTCCGCAAGCTTTTAATTGAAAATTGAATAAAAGCTTAAGGAATTATTTCAATTGTGATTTTTGCAATATGACTCTATTAATCAATTCGTTCTTTTGTGGTATTATTTAAAAGTTCATACCTACGATTTGTTTTTAATTCAGAAAATATAAATATGCAGATTTAATGATTCTTCATGGTATAATCTGTCACATTCCGACTGGGATTAGTCATTTCACTCATTGCCATATCACACTTGGTTTATTTGAAGAGCAATTTGTACAGGATTGATGTAATAATCAGAGTCGGTGAACAGAATTGAGCCAGTTAAAATCATCTTAAAAATAAAGCGTATATTCAGGTGAAGAAATTGTCTTTATTATAAGATGAAACAGTACGATAAGAATATTATGGCTTACCAGAGTTTAAACACCCAAATACGTGCAAGAACCTTCTTTGGTGTGGGTTCAACGATACCAAGAGAGATATTTGGAGTATGTAGACAGAAATTCCCTTAGCGTCTGGTACATAATGATATCGATGGTTGGTTCTCTACGTGGTTAGGATCTTGATTGGTTGATCTAGAGATTTGGCACTGATATTCCTAATGAAATTATAATCTGTTCACTGGATTTCGATGTAACTCGAATGCACGCCTATGCGTTAGGGTGTCCCAAAACATTACATTTGCTGAATAAATAAATGCATATTTTTCTTTTCTTTTCAGAATAATGTTAAACCGTGGTCCTGGGGCCTTAAGCAGTCTCAAAATATTCAAAATATAATAAGTGTTTGCCAGGAAATTGAAATGACGGTACCATACGTTCAGAAAAAATCGACCCAATGAGACTAAAACTACTACCCATTGGCTTCAAAAACTACCCTTTATAGAACTTAAAATATAATATTTTTAATTTTGAAGATTTTATACGCTATAAGTTATATATTATTAGTAATTGGAGAGAAATGATATTGGTAAAATAAATGTAATATTTTAACCTCTATAAAGGGTAGTTTTTGACGCTTAGGGGTAGTATTTTCGGTCTAATTGGATTAAAATTTTCTTCTTGAACGCATTGTACCATCAGTTGTATTTCTTGGTGAACAATTATTATATCTATGAAAATTAATATTTATTAAGAATTTTAATCATTTTGACATAGCTTATGGCCCTAGGATCATGGTTTAAAATTATTTTGAAATTAGGAAAAAAAAATTTTTTTTAATAGAACAAATTTAGGACACCCTACTGTGCGCAGTATGCGAACCAAAAATTTGTCTTTCGATTTTTGGTGATCGATCCCCTACAATTTGTTCATTTTCCGGTAAAAGAAATTCCCTATTGTTTTCAAATCTTTCATCATTAACCCGTGCCCTGGGGCTTTTGAAATTAACATGGGGTTTTAAATGGAAGAAGCTTGGTTTCCGGAAAAATGAAAAAAAGAAGTACGTGTTATTAACTTTTTGTAAATCAAAGTTTAGTAACCTGTTAAGAAATGTTTTGCAGAATAATTGCCACTCAATAGCTTTTAATTTTGATCCCCCTCCCAATACCCTTATATTTTGTGAAGAAAATACCCTAAACCCCAAAAAATGCAAAAAGGCAGTTTTATGTAAAATTAAAGCTAAAAACGGTACTATTTGAATTTTTTCAACATTTATTATTTTTATTCAACAATTGACAAGCTTATATGTATTTCATTTGCCTAAACAATTTTTTTATCCCTTGAATCCTGAAAAATTATTTTCTTTTTTTAAAATAATGTCGCGGGTAATGAATGGTAAGAGTGATACTTTTTGTAAAAGAGATTTTGCAATGATTTAAACAAGTGTTATCACTTGCTGCTTGTCACAGAAAAGATGGAGATAATTCTAGTTTTTTTCGAATCTCTTTCACTATGTCGCTCATTATTCTTTTTTTTAGGAACCAAATACATCAGAAAAAATAACTATTTATAACGTAACTGAAAAAACGGTAAACAATAGTGATTATTGTTAAAAAAATTAGGGTATATGTCCTGAAATCAGAAAATATTGAATAATAAGTGAGGTATTGTGAGAGTTAAAACAACTAGAATTTTTTCAAACTTTCCTATTAAATGCCGCAAATGAATAATTATTATTCTTCAAATAATTATTATAGTTTAAAAATTTAAAAGAAATTTCTTTCACACAAAAATTCACGCTCAGCATTCATTACTTGCGTTATTTATTCCAGAAAGTAGTAACTTTTCATGATTTACAGGCAAAAAAAATTGTTCAAAGAAATAATAATTGCTCAAACAATTCAAAAATTATTTATACAATACTTGGATTCTTGTCACTTATCAAATCAAAATATTTCTTGTTGAAAAAGTTTAATAAAATACCGTCTTTAGCTTAAATTTTACGTAAAACTGCTATCTTGCATTTTTTGGGACATTTTTCGGATACAATATGGGGGGATTGGGAGGGGAGGGGTCAAAATAAAAATGTATTGAGAAAAATTATTTTTTATAAAACATTCCTCAACAGTTGACTAAACTTTAATTCTGAATTAAACTATTAGCGAACTATTGGGTATCTCGAAGTTATTTAGGCAATGTTTACGAAAGAAAGCAGTGAACATCAATACATTTTATTAAAAAATGTTAATTTTCGGTTTAAAATTAATTGCCTACTATAAGAGTTTTCGTTAATATTGAATTGAAATTCAAATATCTTCCCAATAGTTCCAAATTGGTGGCGCTGTCGTAGCTACGCAACAGGCGTATTGGACCGAACTTCCATCCACCTGATCAACTGCGAAAAGAACTTTCTCGCTCTGCGCTGTTTGGTCTAAACAAAGAGTAATAAGCAAATTATTTACAATAATATTCACCCAATTTAAATATTTTTATTTGATCGCGTATTAGCGATTTAAAATAAAATTGAAGTCTGAGCGTTCAAAAATATTCGGTTAGAAGCATTTGGACAATTATGTACAAATAAATTTTTCTTCAAAAGAATCAATATACATAAGTCGTTATAATTAATTTTAAGAGGGTTTATGAACAACGATTAGGGATGTGCAACATCTTTAAAAACCCGAACCCGATGGGTTTGGGTCGATATTTTTTCGAATCGGGTCGACCAGGTCGCGTTTCGAGTTCACATCCCGGCCCGAAAACCCGAACACTGGCCCAAAAGTTCAATGATGTCATTGTGTACATCACTAATAACAAATATTAATTATATCTTACTGATCAACAATATTTAAAAACATGCTATTTTATTTTTTTTCATGCTATTAGACTCAAGCTTTAAAGTACAAATTCAATCACCTCATGTTGATAAACAAATACTAGTTATAAGAAACGGATCGCCAAGCAAAAATTGATTGCAGTAGGAGTAAAAAATACAGGGCGAGGCAAAAAACCCTTCATAAAATTACGTCGTGTTCGGCGAGTGATGAATTGTTCAACTCTTCAGCAGGTTAGTAATAAATATTATTAAATGATTTAATCATGCAACGTAAATTTTAAATCGTTTATTTAATCAATATTATTATCGTTTTTACAAAGTGTTGCAATATGTGTTATAAATAAGGACAGTCAGTATAAAAATACTTTTACATTAAATTCAAATTATTGTAAAATGTCATGTATCGAAATGTATATGATGAGTATTCTCTTCTTTTAGACTCCCTTTTTCAACCACGCATATTCATCTCTCTAGCAGAACGATTTATGTCATGAATAAAATAAAAATTTTTTCAAAAATGATTTTGAGTAATTTGAGTAATTATACGTTTTCGAGATTGATTTTCACTCATACTGTTGTGAAAAATAATCCTTTCAATTTTATTCTAGAGAAAAACATTTTTTTTTAATTTTGATTTTTCTGTTAGATATAACTTGAATACATCTAGTATTTGATGGTAATTTGATATATTGTTACTCACAATCTTATTAGATTCTGCTAATATAATGCTTTTGGAGTTCCTTCAAATGTTAGAAGAAAAGTTAGTTTTTTGTTTCATTTGAGGTTACGTTTCATAAATTCAATCATCCTTGACAGAAATTACACAAAGCTTCATTTATATAAAATGATTTTAAAAAACGGGATAAAAAAGGACTTAAAATTATCAATATTTTTTAATGCAATCCTACATATTTGTAAGCTCTACCATACTTCTAATAAGAAAAAAA